>VXBJ01007361.1:757277-814833 GCA_013400055.1 Nycticryphes semicollaris
AAGCCCCTGTTTAGAGCCCGGAAGTTTCCTTAACATCCTGTGCATTTGCTCTCAGTGCCTCCACTTCCATCCCACCCTTATACTCCCCTGCGCTGCAGTTTTATTCTAGGGCTGTGGCAGCACCCTCTACACAGAATAACAACTCATTAATGCTATCTATTAGTTACAAATATAGCTCAAACCTAGGCAAAAGCTAAACCAACATAGGAAAGAACCACCTGGCCATTAGGGAGCTGCTGCTAGAAGTAAGCAAGCTCCAAGGGAGCCAGGGGCAGAGGAAACCTGGTGGGTGCCGAGGCCTGTGCTGCTGCCTTGGCACAAAGCCTGCAGCCTGCAACAAGTGACGGCAGCACTGCATTTACTCAGATACCTTGATAAGGGTCAGTGGAAAGAAAACATGCATTATTGCCATTGCTGAACAGGTCTGAAAAACACTCCTGGGACATAGAGATTGGTTTTTTCAGCTATAAATGCCTAATTTTCAATCTAAGTACACACCTGGTGAAGCCTACTGCTAATGCATTCCTTAGTTCAATCAGCCAATTTCAATGCTAGATGATACACGACTATCTCAGGGTTTAAAAACAGTTATTTGGGCTCTGCCACAGTATGAGCTGTGACTGCTAGAGCTACTGCTGAGGATGAGTTTCTGTGCAAAGTGACCAACACTAATGAGTACAGAACACGTTCCCAAACCTCACCATCACTTGAGGAACGGCTCCTTACTACAACACAGGGGTTTGTTCAGCTATACCAGGTTGCTGACAGTTGAGTGCCAAATCAACACATTCAAAACCTTATTTACAGTTATTTAATGATTTTTAAAAAATAGTTTATAATGGCTGATGATGTTATAAGAACTTTAAGAGATCTCTGTGTCAAAAATAAAGCAGTGATCCTGGGGCAAAAGAAAAAAAACCCCTTTGAGCAAAGCAGACATAGCTATGTTTACTACTGGTTGGAGGAAAAAGTATTTTCTTTTCCTCTGCTATCACTCTCACTTTCCAGAAAAAAAATTGTATTAGTTCTACTACATTTTTCTAGCTCTATTTATTTCATTGTTTTTGGAGCCAAGCTATCTTGGGTTTACACATTTTAATCTCTTTATTTTAGAGACAGAGAAGATGACAATCACCTTAAAATGATAGAAATGTTACAGACACTAGAAATGTCTGCTAAGTATTTAGGTAACTCAAAAAAGCTATCTGGTGACAAATTATCAGACGTCTTGAAAAGAAAGTTACCTGTATTTATTGTAAGAATTCTATACACTGACAATAATAGAAGGATATTTATTCTTCTACAATTCTTATTATTCAGGAAACATTCATCTTGATATCTGTGAAGTATAAAGACTGTTCTCAATAATAACAACAACAACAACAAATTATTACACATAAGAAATAATAAGAATTATCGTTTATTATTGTTGTTGGTGTTGTTATTGCTATTCCTTTGAGAATGTAACTTTTCCTCCAAGGAATAAATAGAATATTTGTATCACAAGAATTGCAATTAAGTATACAGACTTGTATGAAAATAAATGTTTTGAAATTCTTAAGGTTCTGAATGAATTCTTTTGCCCTGCACTATCAAAATATATATGTGGAGTTGAAACATAAGTCAACTCCAGTTGCACACTAGTCAACTACTTTAAAGAGTTTGATTTTGGTCACCTGAAGGAAATGTAGAAAGAGTATTTCTGTCACAGAGAAAATTCTGGAGCAAAAAATTCATGCCTGAGGTATTTTATATATAAGCAGAATGAAAAAGAATTCCAAAGAATCAAACAACAGAGGGCAAATTTGTGCACTTACCTCTGACTAGGAAGGAAACTAAAGCTTCAATTTGGGAATCATTTATTTGTATAAACAAAACCAGTTTCACGATGAAAGCTCCAAGTACACACTTAAAGGTAACTACTTGTTTAACCACCCATTTGATGAAGGATGCTTCCCTAAATACCGTCTTAGAGAATAAATCCACTGATGCACACAGGCATTGCTCTGGTGCCTAGTTGCTACTGTTGGTGCCTACATAAAGAGATTTCCAAGCCTTTACCAATCTAACTGCATAACCTACTCACTTAGCTTATAGCTGCAAAAGAGTTTAAACATCCAGGATTTAGACATGATTTGGATCCTAAACACCAGATTGTGGCCATCTGAATTCCTGTTCTGCTGCTTCCTATCCCTGAAATTATAGACACCAAAGTTGTTCACCCTAACACTCCACAGACACAGAAGTGTCTGACCAGCAGTGTCAAATTAGGGTAAAGGAGATATGATAGTTATTTCAGGCTTAAGCTTCTTTGGGATTCATAAACTAGCGTGGCACTAAGTAAAATAGGTGTTCTGAATACACTTCTACTGAATAAAATAGCAGTGCTGCTGCCCTTTTCCATAATGAGGTAGCAGTTGGAGTGCTCATCAAGTTACACATTACAAAAGTTAGGAAATAGATGTTCTTTTTCAGAAGTTGCTAGATGAGTCTCACAAGAACCATTTGGGGACATGTTCTGTTAAACTATTCATAAGTGATCTAGAAAACGAGTTGAACAGTAATAAAAATTTTCCAGTGATATAAAACAGCCCTATCTGTGCTCACTATGAAAGACTCTAGAAAATGTTATTTCAGGAGAAAGATCCTGGAGGCACTACATTCCTTTCTACAGAAAGAATTTGCTCTGTGTCCAACAGCAATTAAAAAGACATCCTTGATTAGGTATTTTGAAGAAAGGAAAAGAAATGAAACATCAAACAGGATTATGCTACTGCAAAACTTGTACTTAAGTACTGAAGACCATTCTTGTCCTCCAGTTTACAAAAGTATTAGAACCGAAAAATGATCAAGATTAAAAGGATGATTATGAGTATGGAAATATTTCCATATGAGAAGCCAAACATGAAAGTCTTGGCAATCTTGATGATCCTGCTGTTTAGGATGTCCTTAAACAATTGGAAGACCTCTCGACTTTCATTAGTTCTTATACTCTCAGCCAAACTTTCAGTCCTGCAACTTGAAGGAGCTGCAGGCTGAGCCTGTTCTTCTGTTATCCTGTCTCATTTTGAAATGTGAATGCATCTAGTGGGGAACAACCTGTTTTATATATACAGAATAAAACCCCATGTAAATCTAATATGTTTTTGTCCTATGATATTTGTAATTGCTTGCTGATGTATTACGTGTATCTTTTTTACTAAACACCACCTATGGCATAGATGTGTACACTTAAGACAGTTATGTGTCAGATATGGAACTCACTTCTGATAATGTTTCTCCCTAGGCTGCACATTTTGTTTAAAAGATCCTATTACTCTAATTAGTATTCAAATGTGCTCAATATAGTATTACAAGTGCTTCATCGAGAAAGCAAGGCAACACTTCAGCCACTCTGATTGCTCATTATAATCAGAGCTGAGAGAGTGCAGAGGAGAGAGATTTACAGCCACTTTTGGCTGCAAATTCAGAAATCATGCCTGCTGCAAGATTTGTGGAGAAGTGACTGCTGCCTTCCTCTCCTCACCTCCTGTGGTGGCAGCCTCCCCCAACCCTCCCACACAGCGGGAATTTTTGAAGGATAGTGTTGTTAGGTTTCTGATTAACCCTTTTAAGTTCATCTGGAAAACCTGTGCAAGTGCAAGGTTTAAAAGCTAGAAATGATCATGTCATTTAACTCCTTGTTGCTTTTTCTAAGGAGTCCCCACCATGAGCAGGTTTATAGAATCATCGAATGGTTAGAGTTGGAAGGGACCTTGAAGATCATAGAGTTTCAACCCCCCTGCCATGGGCAGGAAAACCTCCCACTAGACCAGTTTGCTCAAAGCCCAGTTCCAACCTGGCCTTGAACACTTCCAGGGATGGGGTATACACAACTTCACCATGCAACCTGTTCCAGCGCCTTAACATCCTCACAGTAAAGAATTTCTTACTAATATCTAATCTAAATCTACCCTCTTTCAGTTTAAAACCATTACTCCTCATCCTATCACTACACTCCCTGATAAAATCTCTTCCCATCTCTCCCGTAGGCCCCTTTCAGGTACTGGAAGACTGTTAAAAGGTCTCCTCAGAGCCTTTTTTTCTTCACACTGAACAACCTCAACTCTCTCAGACTGTCTTCGTAGGAGAGGTGCTCCAGCCCTCTGATCATCTTTACGGCCCTCTGCTGGACCTGGTCCAACAGTTCCATGTCCTTGCTATGTTGAGGACTCCAGAGCTGGACACAGTATTCCAGGTGGGGTCTCACCAGAGTGGAGTAAAGGGGCAGAATCACCACCCTCAACCTGCTGGCAACACTTCTTTTGATGCAGCCCAGGATATGGCTGGCATGTTTAACCCTTCGTAACCCGTGAAATGCAACTGTACCCTGATTACGAGAGGCCCTTCCCTAAAATTTGGGGTAAGGGACGAATTTCTCCTTGGTGGCTTTATATGCCTAGGGAGGTTAATGGGGTGGTTTGGCTTCCAGCAGTTAAAAGACCTGGCTGATAAGCTGTATTATAAGGTTCATTTTATTGCATCTGGGCTGATTGCCCATAATAATTTCCTAGAGGCTGTCCCTTGATTAACCACAATATTGTATACGAAAGCAGCAAATGGATTTGAAGATCCTACCACCAAATACAGAAAGAAACAACTATATTTTATATCCCTCAATTGTCATGTAATGATGTAGAAACCACATCGGTGGAGGAAAGCCATGTTGGCAGAGGCAAACAGAACTCTGGGGAATGAAAGAGGAAAAGAAAGTTAATAAATAATCGGCAAACACTGTAGCTCTAATGGCATTTACAAAGACTAAAATGTTTCAATATCTGAAATGACTTAAAAAATGCACTGGCGTCTGAAAAAGTATTTCAATTAACAGATAAATCAAATACCTGAAAACCAACCACTGTGTCAAACTGTTTTCACAAACATCCTTTTTTCTAAGCTAGAATTTTAATGTCTTGCAAATGAGACATTTTCTTTCACATGTGACAGTCACATAACTTTGCAGTTTTCGCTTGCTTTTTCTGTCCTTGTAGGGTTTGTAGGTTTGCATAATGACAAAGAAAACAAATATGAACTTCAATGGCAATATTACTTTTTCTTCTGTCCAGAAAATCTAACTAATAACATCGTATTCTTTTAGATAAATAAATTTTACTGGGAATGCAAGTTCTTGGATAATTTCTCACAAAGGTGTCAGAAGTAGTTAACAGAGGAGTATGTCATAGCAATATTACATATATCATTATTTTATATCTGACAGATTTACTGAATGCAAATAAAATTACTTGCAAAAAGATTCTCGGTCATCTCAGCTATGATGGTGATTTGCTCTGCCAAGATGGAAAAACACATTTTCTAATCTTTTCACAATAGAAAACTGTAAGGATATTAGTCCAATATAAGATGCAAATGAGTATGACTAAAAACCCTGATTATGGCAATTCTAATAGGAATTTACGAGAAGACTCATTTTCATTAAATGTGCAGAGTACTCGAACCATGGACGTTTCAGGTAACATCTAACTCCCTGGCAGTGCAGTCTAGATTTGACCTGAACTCTGAACCACAGGAGAGAGACCTAAGAAGCTACCACTACTAAAGGAACAAAAGTAAAGGAAATGAAAATGAGCTATCTTAAGATAACTTGGCTGGGGGGTGGGAGAGATAATGGTAGCTTTGGGGTAGCTTAGTCTGTGATTCCAACAGAAACTCCTGTGTCCCTTGCTGCAAATATTTAGAATAAATTTTTTTATCCAAGAAGAAAAAAAATGTATCCTCACTGGAAAGCATCCTGACCGTTTTGGCAGGGTGCACAAAATCCAAGTATCATAGAGAAAGTACCTAGCCTGGAGCATGGAAAGGGCTTTCCGCTGGGAAATCCAATGTTCAAAATTTCAAATTGTTCTTTGTACTGCCCCAAAGGAATCATCAGGTATGCATTCACTCCAGGGGAGTTTATGCCTGGCTAAAGAGGTCACCGGTACTAAGCTGGCCTGGCCAAGATGTCAGTGACTAAGTGCAGACAAGGCATTTCTTCTAAAATATCACAGCATGTGGCTGCTGCTCCCCTGTCCAGAACTTTCCATCTCCCACAAGTGCTCTTGCAGGGTTCAAACCAGGATGGACTATCACAAACACATCAAATCAATGTAAAATTGCAAGAGTAAAATAATTTAAAAATTCAGTTTAAAGCAGATCACTGTACTCCAGAAAAGGTTAAGTACCAGCAATCTGCAAAGAGTCAGCTAATTTTACTGCACTAAAAATTAATATTCATTTCCACTTAAGTTTTATCATCCAGATCATCCTTGGCAATTTAAAGCACTCCTTCACCCCGCACCCCCTCCCCTTTATGCTCTCAGTTTTATGCAAGAATACATAACCTTGTGCACAGGCTTTGAATGTGGCAAAATTTTCATTATGCAGTAGCCATATCTTAGATAATCATAAAATATGCAGATTACATTAATCAATTATAGTCAATTTTGCTTAATGTCACCATTAGTTTACCACAAATTTTTGTTCTATTAAAAGCCTTTTCTAAGGAAACACTAACCTGCCTCTGGCTGAAAATGAAGCATTGCATTTGTTTCCCAGTTCTTTAGTGCTTGAACACCTGTGGTCTCCCTTGTTGCTCATTTTCAATACCAGTACAAATAAACATAAAATAAAATTGAACAGCAGCCCTGTTTATAGCAGACTTTCTCCATAGCTTTGAGACAAAAGATGAGGGTATTTTTATTGTTGTATGAGCATCCTCAAATGTTCCGACTGACATTAAAGGCTGAAAAAAACACATTTCCTTTCCTTTCTTCTCTTCCCTCCTAAATTGAAAAGAGGGTAAAATAAAAATAAATCCTAAATCAAGAATATGTGCACCACAAAAACTCAGCAGAGCTCTGGCTCCTAACACACTTAGCTCCTTGTGCTGCATTTTCCATCTGAATGTTTTTTGGTTTTTTTTTTTTTTCATTGAAAGAATGAAAAGAACAACTGCCTCAAGTTCTTTGCAGATGTAATAACACTCCTTAGGGTGTGCTCAACCCTAAATCTTTTCTGAGATGCTGAGCCTCAGACAAAGGTCCCAGTCTGGAAAGATAGTTAAAGGACAGCTGGACAATTATTTGAGTTCCCTGAGCAGGATTCATTTACACTTAGTTGTCCAGAAGCTAGATATTTAAGCCTAAACTAGACATGCAGAGCTCTCAATGGAAAGAAACAGGCATTTTCACATGGTGACTCATCTCAAACTGAGGGTGGTGTTCAAGATAATATGGGAGTTTAGATGAATAAAACAGTTTAGGAATCTAAATATCTTTTTGGATCTTCGCACATTATGCTAATAAAGAAGTAACCAAATTACAATTGGCAACCGTAAAAATGTGAAAAACAGGCTCAGTATCAGTTGGTTCTTTTATTAAAATTATTAGTATGAGGGGGAAAAAACAGTACTGGAGCCATGATAAGCAAATGTAAAGACTGCTAGGCATCATTTTTGAAACTGGCTGAAGGATTATAGATATCATTTTAACTATTCTGGAAAAAGGTAACAGAACCAGCATGAATCTGAAATATTGTATATATCAATTTTCTCCTTCAAAAACATATTTAAGAGTTACCAGTTTTACTGGACAAGATGGATGAAAATTGCACCATTTTACAAGTGACCTGGATGTTCCCTAGCTGGTGCCACAGAGAGCAAACATGAGGTGGAAACCTAAGCAATCAGGCAAGCGCTGGCAGTGATGCTACTATTACTAGATTCAATTGGATTTTTCTGCTGCATGGTGTAATTTTTATTCCACTCAGAAACAGTCAGTGATTGCAAAAGCAATGACGAGGACCAGATCCTGGTATGATTCAAGAGAAATGACATATCTAATTATGAGAAACTCTATTTGCTTTATTTTCATTTTACATAAGTTACAAAGGAATTTGACAGTGATAGACTTTCACAGCAGAAAAGCCATGTGGTGTTTGGGCTTTAAGCTTTCTCTTGGGACATGTGGGAATGCTGCTGTGCAACAAGAGCTGATTAATCAAACCTCTCTCCATTGTGGTTTACCAGTTATATACTTTCACCACCAGTAAATCCAGTGCGCAGGGACAGGTTCTGCCCCTCTGCAGTCTGAGTAACAGCATAGTAGCTATCACATTATATTACTGAAAAACCTGAGATGACCTGAGCAGTCTGCAAAAGAGCTTGAAATGTCTCTCTGGTAACCAGAGCATGACAACTTTTCCATTAACAATGTCCCTTGGCTCCAGGCTGTGACCAGGGACTGCTGCCCATTTTGCTCACTCATCTACAGGTCTTGCACTGTCACTCCCTGGGTCCTTGCCACCTAGGGAGGCTGCACCTCCTCCAGAGAGTCCTCTGCCATCTGGGCACATACATGTAACATGACTAACAGGAAGGAAAGATGCCTTCCTTCCTTCCTTCCTTCCTTCCTTCCTTCCTTCCTTTTTCCCCCTCTCTCTCCATCCCCCCTTTATAGGGAAAATGGGTTGTTAGTTTATTTTTGTGGTTTTAAGTAAATGTTGCTATTAGCATGCTATTTCACAGTAGCTCTGAACCCCGTTCTGACAGAGGTTGTTTCTATCCTAGCAATGTTATAGCAGCAAAGAAGTCCTCTTGTTGACCATTCGTGGCTCCTGCTGTTTTGGGAGACTGCCTTCACCAATGCCCTCCTTCGCCAGTGCTGCCTGCCTTTGCCTGCCCCTGCTGTCAGCATCACACCAGCAGCAAGGCTGTAAGCACCCAGTGAGAAAGGCACAAGGGGCAATGGAGCATCTCCCCCTGGGGCACGGTGGCCCTGAGAGTCCACTTCCCACAACTCCTCTAATCTCCTCTCATGCTGGTTTTCAATCTTTCTGGCACCATCTCTTCAGACACATGGAGGGTGACAAATGAGACGAAGGCTCGTGTTTGCCTTAGAGACAGATCTGATTCTTCTGTGTCTGTGGAAATGAAGATTCCTGCTGTGCAGGAGGAGAAATTAAATGCCACTTTTGGGTGGATAATATGGAAAATAAATGTAACCAATCATCTGCCTATAATGCAGCAATGATCCTGGACTATTTAAACCACAGCTTCAGACTGTCATCTGAATTGCAACCCTAAAACCTGTTGGTTTTGTGCTTAGTTCTGTGCTTAGGTATTGCTCTTCTTCCATTCCTGCAATGCAAATATATTTGACTAATTGTTACCAGTACCCTTTATCACACAGGATGACACAAGACTGCAGACAATGTGTGGGAAGAAGAGGTTAATGAAATTGACTTTCCTAATTGACATCCTCCCAGTTTTCCTTTGCACAGAAATCAGAAAAGGCTACTTTCTTTTTTTTTTTTCCTCAGATTTTGTAGGTATCAAGAGATCAGTGGCTGGGCAGATGTTTGCAGCTGTGCAAATGCAGTGGATTTACCTGCAAAGTTCAGAAAGAGTCCTTTTCCCTAAGTCAGCGCATGTGATTGAAATACTTCTAACTGAGAAGACCCAGCATGCTTTCTTCTTGCTTACCTTATGAAGCCATCCAAGTGGTAACAATAGAGAAAAATCTAAGAGGTTAAAAAACTCTGATTATAGAGTATATGTTTTATGAAATTAATGTAGATACATAGAATGTTATTGATATTGCTACACAACATATTGCATGCTATTGCATAATGTGTTTCTGAGAAAAATAATTTAAAAAAATTGATGGTGTGTTGGAAATACTCCCAGCATGTTGAAGGGGAGGAGCAGACAGGCTGCCTGCCAAACCGAGCCAGTCCAACATGAGTTCAACAGCCAGGTCTCCCTGAGGTTCTGCTGAGCCAAAGGAAGCCTTTGGAGCACATGTTGATGTGATGGGTTGGTTTAGCTTTAAGTTTGATTTTAATTTGTGAACAAAGAGGACTTAGAGGGATGTGTTGCTATAATGGGCTATGCATTAATCTGAAATCTGAAGGATTTTCCTTTGTCGCGTCCACCCCAACACACAGAACAGACTACTATAAAACACAAATTTGTCCAAAAAAAAATGGAAGCATGGTTTTGAGCATCAATTACTTCCAGGTCAGAGCACAAAGGGTCAGTGCAGAAACAATGCCCAAGATGAAATTATCACATTTACCAGTACGTGAGGCCTGCGACTGCTGACTAATTTTGTAATCTATCCATGACGTAACTTTTGAGCCAGACACCCACTGTTTCTATTACTTCTTAAAACTAAGCACAGCATGCAAGTGCTTTAATACAGACTTGGTCTTCGGCACTGGAAAATCAAAATATTCTGGGTTTGGATTTGAAAACCTGCATTCTCAACGTTTACAACACTTTTTTGTTAACATTATGGAATCTGAATTATCAATGAATTGTTTACGCACAGCAGTCTCCTTTCATGTTTCCAGTATAATTCATTACAACGCTCACCTAAATAGTGTGGGGTTTTTCTTGTTATTTTCAGTAGACTGCTTCATATTTGATTTCTCTTATTTCCATTCATTCCTTCTACCCAGATGGGTCAAAGATATTTGCAAACATAGACTTTGGGGAATCTTTTTACCTGCTAGTATCCTAGTGTGTTCATCAAGAAACAAGTGACTTAGAAACAGGATCCCTGCTCACAGAAATTTAGCTTTCTATTAGGGATGATAGAGGGCTAGAAGGAAAGGGTACATAAACCAGAAGGCAGTAATGGAGGCAGAAGATGACACCTTTCTCTTTTTTTTGGTGTATTTCTAACATAGGTTTATACAGGCTACCTGAAGGCCTGTAAGATCTTCATCGCTGATTTTCTGCTACTCCTAGATTGGCAAAGGGATGTCACTGTGCTCTGTGTGATGGACAATGCTGGTTTTAGAGGACAGCACCAGATTTTTACCCATCTTTTTTTTATCTTTTGAGGAGATGACTGCAGCTACTTCACTGTTGTTTGATATGAGAATTAACTCTGTTCTGCTCCAGTTTCTGACAAATTGAAAATGGTAAAACATTGATCAGGCACAGCCATCAGCTGTGTGATGCTGTTTTGCTGACAGTTGGCTGTTATTGTGCAGGGAGCTCGGGGTTTACAGAAGCAGCTTGGCAGAGCCTCTGTGGCAGCCTTGGAGAGCTAGCGGGAGACCAAAACACTGATGGACATACATGTGCCATCAGTAGTACTGCCAACAAAACCTGGAGTAGAGCTACAAGAGTTTTTCAACAAAATACAACCTGTGCTGGCTACAGCTAATGCTTGCCAGTGCCTGTATCTTTCACCAATGGATTTTACATCTGGTGCACATCCTCGGTATCACTTATTTGGGCCGGATAAGTGAACATGGAATTAGAACATGACTAATGAGAAGTTACAGCCATCAGACATACAAGACTCTTGAACAGAAAATGAACCAATCCAGTGTTGTTTTCTTTTCTTGCAGACCAGTGGAGAATGCTGGGCGCAGTACCCATTTTTCTGCACCAAGTGGTCTATTTGTCTCCCAGCAAAAGAAAAACAGAGCCAAGAGACAAAGTAGTCATCTGAATACGCTCATAGGAGGAAGCCAAGAAAAAGTCCTGTTTGGAAGTAGGATATTTAAAAGAAAGCTTGGGTTTCTGAACAAAAAACCTGCCTGTTTGCTGTTTCCTATTATGTTCAGGTAAAGGGGGTGTGGCACAAATTATTTGTGAACAAACTGGAGAAATCTTATTTCTTTCTCTAAAAGAAGTAGAGTGGGAGGCCTGATATGTAACCAAGAAGCACCAGTAACAAGGTCTAGAAGTACTAGGAGAATTCATCTCATTGCTGGTGGTGCTAGGATAGATAAGTTTAAGAAATAGCCATGTAATATTGATAAGAAGTTACAGTCTCCCTTCAAAATATTTGACTCTCATGACTTCAAAAAGTTTAAAAGGCTTTTAAGAATGATTTTCTATTTGAATATGCTTTCCTGCCCTTTGTAGTCTAGCATAATTCCACTGAATATGATGCCATGGATCTTCATAAATCTGTAACTATGTTTGACAACTATACTAATACATTTGTCTTTGTGCTTTTCATGTGAAAAATCATGTTTTGAGCTCCTGTGTCATCAATGTCATCATTACTTGAAAATGAAAGGCAAGGACATGATAAGCTTTGTTGTATGCCCAAGGTCACAAAGAGCAGTATGGGCTGCACCAGCTGGCTTCTCAAGGAACCTGAAATTGCTGGGAATAAACAGAAACTTTTCAGAGTGTCCAGGAGGCACAACTCATCCTCTGAGGAGTCACCTTTTCACTTGGCTAAGGAGAACATGGTTAAATGGTGTGCCCTGTACACACGTACATCAGCTGAAATTCAGGAGCTGCACAAATGCATAAGCACAGTAGAGACCCTACGCTAATGCTGTCTATTGGGAGGCAGATGCATTAGCTCAGGCTCAGTACAGCGCTGATGTTTTGTATTCAGAGTTCATTTCCACTGACTGAACAGAGCTGGTATGCTGCTTTTTGAAAAAATAAAATCCCCACAGCCACATTCAGTCTTGCTCTTGCTTATTTTGTCTCTCTTGTGGTACAACTAGAGCATCCCTTCTTTCAGAGTGACCCAAAATAAGAAGAAAAAATCCTTTTTCCCTGTACTTTGCAAAGCTCCTCAAGCATGTCCTTCTTTCAGTTCATAGATACATGACTCTTCTAAAAATGCACAACTACAAGTTTGTCCGCCAAAGTCAAATCACATCCATAATTCCCAAAGGCCACTACTCTTTTCATTCAGGGGGATACTTATTCCTCCAAAGATAGTGTAGCATCTAAATCTCAACTGGATAGAAGTTGTGAAAACCCACATCTAACATGACTTCAGACATTCCAGTGTGCCTGGCCCTCTGCCTGGCTTTAGGTGCAGTACCATGACCCATCCATTCCCATACTGAGAACAGAAGAATACAAAGAAGATTAGGTTACCTTCATTTTCCTTTGGAGGCCTGTCCTGCCTTCTTCGTGAATTATAAATAAAACTCAGAGTCCTGAATTAAGTACCCACAACCCCCTTGCTGTGATCGGATGGCAACTTTTCAAAAAATAAACCCTTATATGTTCCTTAAAGAACACACTCGGGAAATAGACTAATAATGTTGCTACTGATTTAGCCCATGTGGGAGAAGAGGGTGAGATTAAGGACCAAGAGGAAAGTGGCTCCATTAGAACCATCCAGGCAATTGGCAATGTCTACTCCACAGTTGTGAAGGGGATATGAATTAGTAAAAGCATTTAAGACAGTTAGTAATAAAAGATAGTGATATAAGAATTGAAGTGATAAAAGAGTTACACTTCAGGTTCTACCACAGCTCAAATTGCTTTCATTTTGAATGCACCACTTATGCTAAGGTTTAATTAAATGAAAAAAGATTTGTAAACCAAAAAGATCTAAATACAGAAGCAACAGAAAGATATCATGAAGGCCAGAAGCAAAATGTGCTGTATCCTCTGCATTATTCACTGACACAGCAGCCACAGGGCTTGGGATCACAGAGCTTAATGTATTAATGGTCTCCTGGCTGGTCCCTGAAAGCATCTGCATACTCTATCACAGGACTAAAAGGACTTATGCAATGCTTTACTAGGCTTACCTAGGTACGATAAGTACACACTTTTTCTCACTCAAATCCCTCTTTAGGCACTTGCATTTCTGAAAGAAACTACAAAATAAACCCAACACAAAAGTAAAACTGCAAGTGGTCTCAGAAAATTGAAATGTCAATACTCAAGTCTGGAAAAGATATCTAATATTTTATTAGATATATTGAATTAATAAGTTTATAGCTTAGTAATACTGGAACTCTCACCAGCATGATGCATTATTAAATATACTATTTTCTATTTTTTCTAATTTTGAATTTCTAAAAACATATTTACTGTGCTTCATGTAAATTAGAATGCATTAAAAAATAAGCATTTTTACTTAGAACCTCACTTGTATTTTTGGTGGCACAACCCCTTAGTCTTTTACTTACATCCTTGGAAAATGTTGCATGTAAGTGTTAGTATAATCTGGCTTCAAGTTTCTAAACCAAACAATAGATGAAATGTGGTGTTGATTGGACTCTTTGTCATGAAGTTTGTTTGTTGTAAAGCAAGACACATTGAAGAAAAATTATTCCTTGAAAATAGCTACTGCAGCCAATGCAGCATGGATAAGCTCAGTATTCAGGCTGGAATAGGTACAAAGACAAATGACTAGGTTGTTCAGAATTACTGGGACTCTATTTTAGGAAGGGAAATTAAAATAGCTCTGGCTTTCTGTTTAGCCAAAGCGCAGACTTAGAAGGGACATACGTTCTCTCTAAAAAAAAAAATAACATTGAGGAAGGAAAATAAAATTGAAGGACTACATTTCTAACTCTGAGAGACTACTTTTGCCTGGAGGCAGCAAAACTCTTACAATGAGTTTAATCAGATCATTAAAATGGCCATGTAATACAATTACAAACAGAGGAGGATCAGCAAGACCCCTTCTAGAGCAAGGAAGTGCGATCTTCTGACACAGAGTTGTTATGCTCAGCCGTAATGTCATCCTTCTCTGCATTGGCACTTCAGCATTAAACGTATGCTGAAACTTCACTGATTTCCTGGAGCATTCAAAATCTCTCTTGCCTATCAAGACAGTCAGACAGAGAGTATTTGGAGCTTCAGGCTAATGTATGAGATAGTTGCTGTATGTTTTTTGCAGAAGCAGTGCATTGCCAGATTATTGTTACTGACCTATGAACTGCTTAAATATGAAATGCTTTTGGTAGAGATTTGTTTTGCTTTTCTCCAAATATCTGTATTCTTATTTCCTTCTGTATTTGTGTTTTGTCCAAAATACAAGAAACATACATATTGCTAAATTTGTTTCCCATGCAATTTGCCATGAGCTCAAAGGAAAGAATAAACTGGATGGTACTGCCGCAGTAATATTAAAACATACAGTGGAGTTAAATGGAGAATGAGAAACTCTAGTAGAACCTTATGAATGATGCATAATTTTTTTAAATTTAATGTTAATATTAGAAGCAAATTCTCTCTAGAGTATTTCACCAAAGTATACTTCAAATGCACACACAGATACAACTATAATTAATTTGCACTGTGTTCATAAGAGGACCACCAAGTGCCTAGGTTCCCCTAGTCACCCTCTCCTCCTCCTGTAACAGAATCCTTCTGCCTGGGAGTTTTACTGGGCCAGCTTCCCAGTGACACCAAATGCAATGCCTGCTGTTTGAGAGCCTGGGCAGATCAACATCATGGCACATCCAGAATAAAACTGACTTCACTGTAAGGGACAGACACTCCAGTGGTTTACCGTTTATCCCTATCAGTGATTAGAGGTGTGCTGTGGTTTAAAGCATGCCCTGATGACCAAATGTGCACATGCTGTACATCTTATTCTCACTTCTGACTCCCAATAAATCTGTAAAGCCCATGCATTGAACTTAAAGTGAATGTAATAGGCATTTCAACAGATTATGCACATGCTGATTAGTGCTTTGCTGAATTGCAATTTTGCACCAGCTATTTTGCTACTGATTTTTTTCAAATGACCATCACATTTTTTCTGCATTTCTAGTTAGGCAAAGCTGACAGCTTTCTGGCATTAAAGAACGATTCTTTCAATTAAGACAATCACAGTAATTACTGTATTATCAAGATGAACTACAATACTCCTATTTTATGCAGCACGCCAGTACGTATGAAATAAAAATTAATTAAACAGCTATGAACCTACTTCTGTAACCTGCAAACTTATTCGGGGCCACTGTCCTTCATAACAGTTTAGACCTGCAAAACTCCCTGGCAGGTACAAGGATGGCTGTGATAGCATGATGGCTAACTAAAACCAGAGTATTTGCTTCCTTTGCAGAATTGAGTAGGGACAAACTTATTATTAGTCCTATGTTGGATATACTTCTGTATTTCCAACATGAAAAAAAAGAAGGAAAATGATCTAATGATCTGGCTTGCAAGTGTGTTATATCAGGACATCATAATGATATGTTGTTATATACACTATGTACTTTACATTTTCATTGTGTCTTTATAGATACTCTAGGGAGAAAATAAAGAGAATGAAAACCAAAGTATAGTTTGTGCAATACCACTTTGTTAATTTAGGAGTTACATATTACATATGTATACATATATTACCATGCATTTCATCTTAGTTTAGCTTTGTAAGGAATGATTAAAAAATCTAGACTCCTTGTAGGGCGAAAACTTACTCTTAAAATTGAGGTTATAGTAGTTCTAGAAACTAAATAATCCAACCATTTAATTTTGCTACTTGTTTTTATTAATCTTTCTGGCTGCCAGCAGCTGAAATTGGCAAGAACTAAAAGACTCCAGTCCCTCTAACTTTTATTTTAATTTCCATGATAAGATCAGAAAAACATGACAGGAATTTTAAAACTCTGAATTTAAGCAGAGTACACTTACTTCTACTTCAATTTACTCCTACTTCAATTTTGCTTATTTAATCAGTTTAACTATCAAAGTAATTTTGTACTTAGAGTAAGCTCCTGCATGTGTGTTTCCTCAGCTGATGGTGAAATATCTTCTATTCATAATATAGTTTTGTATTACATTTAAAAAATACATTACTTTATGTTTATACATGGACGTGTTCTATTTTCCTCATTTCCTTATGTGTTCTAATGGGTTTTATCTAAAAAACAATGTGCTGCCCTTTTGCTTGCTTGACTTCATTTCACTTCATTTGTTAGATGTGAACATAGATGTTGACTTTTTTTTTTTTTCCAGATATCCACCATTTTTCAGACCTAGAGTGTAGGACAAAGACCTAAGAGCATGTGTACTCTGAGCTCAGCTGTGACTTGAACTCCTTTTGTGGTCCTGCACTGGTCATTTAGTGAGAAGTGATGGATTAGTCAACCTGACCACAGCATGCACCATAAGCTGCTTCAGTAACAGGAAGAGTCCCAAGAAGTACTCTGTCTCAGAACCACTTCTGAGACTTGATTTCCTTCCCCATTTTCCATCCCAAGAAGCAAAAGCTTTGATGCCACTCTTCAGCAACAGCAAACTGTGATGACACCTCTGGTTTTGATACAGCAGAGCATTACCCCAGGGAACATTCCCTGCCAGTAAGGGGACTGTGCCAAGCCACCTGCTCAGAGGCCAGGACAGCTCTCCATCTCCTGACCAAGAATGTATGAGATTATGAGTTTGCTAATATTGCTTTTCCTCATCGGTTTTCATCAGCTTTCTAATTGCAAAGGGATAATACTATGCCAAGGAAAATAAGGGTTATAGAGGGTAATTTTATATCCATGCATTTACAAAGAAAATGTTAAGCTTTTAATGAATATCAAAGCTAAACATTTTCCTTGTACTTGCCATTTTAAGGTTTCCTTGTTCAGAAATACCCTACTGTTCTCTGTATCTGGTTCTGTGACACCAGCAGGAGCTGGTGCAGAAAACTGTACTTTGAAAGAAAGAAATAAATTGGATCTAAAGTTTTCAAGTTTGCAGTACCACATCTCTTTGTGGTAATTGGCCGTTTGTATTTCACTGTTTTTAACAAAGGGTTCTTTCAACTTGGAGCAATAATTCTGTAACTTTCTAGTAAACCAGTAAACTGCAAAATACCCAAGAAAATATTGCCTTTTTAGAGAGAATGACACTTTTAAGAAATATCTGTGCACTACCTTGGAGTACAGTTATTGAGCCTAATTTCAGCAATGAAAAACAAGTCAGTAGGGCATTGTAATTGAAACCTCAGCAAAAAATCATCCCAATCAAAATACATATTTAATACTGACAGATAAAAGACTAGGTGAAAAAAACTCAAACAACTTTGAACTACATTACTTATTGCAGCTATTAACTGCATTTAATAGTAAACGACTTAGTAGAAAAAGAAGCATTAACATCTCCTCTTAATTTTGAAAATTACACTGCTTTCAGCTAGAGCCGTACTAAAATGAATGCAACGACAATTTATGATTCTATGAAAGTAACTGGCAAAAAACTGTGAAAGAAAAATAGCAACATGGAAGGGAAGAGTCACTATTTGTCCTTTTCTATTCTGATGATTCTTGGTGCTCTCATTTGGAAAAAATGCATTGGGTGATGTGCTACGAATGGTCTCTTTAATGTGGACTCCAATAAACATCTACAACTTTAAAGGGACAAGAATCCCTTGGAAGTCCACAGGATAACTTGCATTTATAAAGTATATAAAATCACCTCCAACAAAAGTAAACAAACAAGAGAACATTCCAGATACTTCATTACTGAGATTGAGAAATTGCTCAGAAACCAAAATAAACAAGAAAAACAAAACATGTCATAGGACTCACCATATGGCACAAAACTAACCCCACCCAGCTCCATCTTTCTGTCCACAGTCTTTCATCAAGAGGCTTACTTTCTCTCAAATATCACTAGTTTTCTATATTTGGTGTAAAAAGTCATAATAATGGAACAAAGCACGTAGGTGACAATAATGTGCAGAAGAGAGATGACAGTTTGCCATCTTTAGGGGAAAGAGGATAGCTGTTGCACAGTCTGCTTTTTGTTGAATGGAAATGGGAAATTTTTCTGCTTGTATGTGGACATATAAAACATAGATATTCCTTAAAAGTACACGTTGTCTAAGAAAACACCATGTAGCACATAATGCTTACACATCTCACCTTTAAACAACGCAAACTGTATTGGAGGCACTGCTCTAGGTGATACTGCCTCCAGTAAGGACCAATCTCTATCTCAGGACAGCTTTCGGGTTTGGTTGGGGATGATCTGAGAACTGTCCATGGGGTGAAAGCGAGCAAGAAGAGTGGCCAACAGCAGACTAGGAAAGCACCAGAAATATCCAGCGACAAGGAATAACTAGTAGCATTTTTCATCACTAGAGTTATTTTCTAGATAGCGAAGCATCAAAGAGAGGCTTCAATACTGAGTGCTGCTCATCTCTTCATGCACGCACCTTGTAAGACAGCCCCCTCAGACCAGGGAGAGGAGAGAGGGCAGAAGAAGGATGCAGCGGCTGCTGCCAATCCCCAATGACCGCTATGTCTGCTTTAATTGAAAGAACGCTTACTGATACCGGATTTTGCTAATGAGAATACCGTGTGCATGTGAAAAAGCATTGAGCCATGCTTCCTCATGCTGGTGGTGTTATCCATAGCACCCTCTTTATGGGGCTTACTCTGGAAATCAAGATCAACAGCTTGTGAGAACTTGGCACCATGCCTTCTTGTCAAAGTCCCAGGCTGCCAAAGCCCGGTGATTAGAGAAGAGAAAAGAGCTCTCAAGCACAACAAAAATGGACATAGCAAGTAGGACAACTGCTGTGTACACAGCAGCAACACTGGTGGCCTGAAATGAATACTACTGAGTAGCTGGCAAAATATTTAAGAGTCTAGCAGAAAAACTGGGGACTGAAAACCCTGAGAATCTGCAAAAACAGGTATTAAAGCAACTCTGTTTAAACATCCACCTGTGATGAAACTGGCATTCATACAGGTGGATTTAGAAATTCCCCACTGTATTCCAGCTAAACTGCTTCTGAGTCAGAACATTATATGGAACAAAGGTATGCCCAGGAAAGAGTAACCAAGCAAAAAATAGTATCTAGCCAGCAGAAATTCAGAATAATTTAAGAAATTAACAGTAGTCACAGGAGTAACTAACCCCCTAAACTGTGAAGAAATACTTGATCCACAACCATATTCGTATGCCAAAAGCCACGTTACACACAACAAGTGATCATCCAGGCAGTACAAGGCATGTAACATAGGGCGTACCAGGTCACACCTGTGGATACCTGAAGTTTCACAAAGGGTGGGAGGCAAGCACGTGCTAAGGTCCAAGTTCAAAGTACAGGGCAGGTAACATACCCTGGAGTACTTTAAATGGCACTAGACACCCATATTTAAGCAAATCAATAATCAGCACTGTCCAGAGAGCAATTCAGCTTGCCTTAAGTACATAATCAATCACAGCCAATTAGCCAATTCTTTATTTTTAGCTGAAAATTTGGAAAACTATAAGCAGCAATCTAGTATTTAGGAATTATTATTCTTACTCATTCTGGTAACTTTAAATTTAATGTTTCATTAGGGTGAGAAAAAACTTACCTTTTTTTTTTTGTATAAAAACCATGTCTTTCTCAGGCTCAATAAAGAAGATTTCTACAATGATGACAGTATAACCTGTCTAAAATAGATCCCACCCAAATCTATTAATGAGATATCAGTATGCATAGGAACGTAACAGGAAAAAAGAGTGGGAAAACATTCTGGAAATTATAATAAACTAATTACATAAGAATCATATACAAAACTGAAAATTTTCAAACACAAAATATGAGACAACAAAAATTTCCCTCATTAGTATCTATTTGAGCAATAACAGTGTAATACAAGTTAGTGATGTTTGAGATTATCTTCTACTCGATCCCATCCAAAGTCACTGAAGAAGCTACCTGACCATATCTAGATTTTATTTATATATGTGCTCAAATTCAAACCCAAGCTCCAGCACATATCTGTGAAGTCTTTGGAGTTTCAGAAGATGAAATCTTTATGCTCTTACTATCCTTTAGGATAGACATAAACATTCAGGTAGGATGTTGCAAACCCAATCTCTGCCATGGGCATGGATATCTTTCACTACATCAGGTTGCTCGAAGTCCCATCCAACCTGACCTTGAACACTTCCGGGAATAGGCATCCACAGCTTCTCTGGGTAACCTGTTCTGATATCTCACCAACCTCATTGTAAAAAATTTCTTCTTTATGTCTAATCTAAACCTACCATCTCTTATTTAAAGCCAATGTCCCTTACCTTGTCACTACAGGCCCTGGTAAAAAGTATTTCTATGTTTTTCTTCTAAACCTCCTTTAAGTATTGAAAGGCCACAAAAAGGTATCCCCAAAGCCTTCTCTTTTCCAGGATGAACAATTCAGACCCTCTCAGCTTTTCTTTATAGGAGAGGTGCTCCAACCCTCTTACCATTTTCATGGCCCTCCTCTGGACCTGCTCCAACAAGTTAATGTTTTTCTTGTGCTGTGGACCTCAGAGCTGGATGCAGCACTCCAAGTTGGGTCTCATGAGAGTGGAGTAGATGGGGAGAATCACCTCCCTCAATCTGCTGACCATGGTACTTGTTATGCAGCCCAGGGTATGATTAGTTTTCTGGGTTGCAAGTGCACATTGCCAGCTCAAGTCCAATTTGGCATCCATATATATTTCTCTACACCCTGCAGCGGTATTGTATAACCATTGCTAGGCCAAAGAAGCAGTTTGAGCTCATTGTTATGAAAATTTGATGTTGAGTACATTGAAGTAGTATTGACATCACCCAATTTCAAGCATGGAATTTAGCTACCTATATGAAGAGACTGATGTGCCCTGGACTAGTGGAGACTTATAACCTTTTCTGGAAGATGGCACAATGCAGGAGTTCACCTGTGGTCATGTGAATAGTAATGCTCAGAAAAAAGGGGATTTTCCCCTGCTTTTAAGCCTAAACTTCCTCAAGCTTCAGAGACACGCGTGTCCTTTGACTTGCAGAATTTAGTGTCTCCTGGTGAAGCCTACACCAGGGACTGTGAAGGTACAGAAAGAGTAAACATCTAAAGGGTTAGAAATTGTTCAGATTTAATAACACAAATTACCTGAACCAAGAAGAGGGCAATGAAAAGGAGAGAAATAAAGTCCTACCTAAAAAACCCCAAACACATGTATATCACTACAAGCATCTCAATGATCCAACTAAGATCCAGACACAAAGAAAGTAGAAAACAATAAACAAGATAAAAGTATCACTTTATGTGTAGTCTCAGTATTTCTGTTTTTATCCCCTGAGATGTCAAAAGCTGACAGGATAATTTCTAACATTCAAATGACACAGATACACTCTTATCAGTCCAGAAGCACATTCATCTTCTTAATGACACTCAACTGGGGCCTATTCAAAGTATAATGAATGCCTTTTCTATATTTAAAATTAAAATGAGAGTATACATCACAAATCATTCACAGAAATAAAAGAAACAAACTATCACAAATATATCATGGTGTATATATATATACAAATGTATCGCAGTTGTTCATGCCCCACAGTATTTGAGTCTTAAAGCACTGACACTTCCTTAAAGTCTATAAATCCTTTTCTTTAACATACAGAAAATGAAAGAAATAAATCAAACTCAAGATATGGAAACCTGTTAGACTGGTATCACCTGCCAGAGCTTTGTTGCAACTCTTATCTAAACGTATTCTTTCTTAGATTTTCCTTCTGGTATCAGAAATCTCTTCTAATATTTGCCTGCAATACTGCTGTTGTACTTTCAGCCCTATACATATAATCTATTCCAAAGACACAAAAGATATTTTTTATTTCTAATGACATTTTTTGATACAATGCAACAAGGAATCTTTGCACAAATAGCTTAGCAAAATTTAATTAGGCATCCTGAATGGAAAAGCATAACATAAGCTTCTATGCTAGTTTCTATGCCATAGGTATTATGAAGGCTCATTTGATCTTTTATTTCATGGTATGAGGTGCTAACTTATGTGTGATAGAAAGGAATTCTCTCCTCAATCATATTAGCTTTTTCAATTATACAGAAATATTATTTGCCCCTATTTCTCCCCTTGTAATTTTCTAAAACACTGAATACTATTTCCAGAGCAAGGAAATAACACCATATGAGTTTCTATTTCAGTGTAGTATGACAACTCCTAGATTTCAGTGCTGTACTACATTCTACAAATAGTATAATACAGAATGTGAAAATTATTGCTATATAACATGAGGAAAATTTATAGTTAAGACATGGAGAAGACCAGTTTGGAAACAAAAGTCCCCACAACAAATAACATGCTCTATGATCTCTCATAAGCCCTTTCTCACTGAAGATCACAGGGGGAAAAAAAGTAACTGTGTAGAAGGGCTCTTTGCTTTATTCTTAAGCTGCATACATAAAATCTTTCCATCTGTTTATGATTCTAGACTATCCCCTTCATGAATAGATTGCCAGGATACATATGAAATCTATTTCTGTATATGTATTAGGCAAAAATTCCATATAACACTGATAATATATGACACCTTATTCACTATCTTGACGTCCTGGATATGAGCTCCCAGCCATGTGTGAACAGTTTAAATCTATTTGTAAATTGATTTCAGAATTGTATTTACAAAATATTCTAGCAATTCTTAATACTGACATACTTCAATGCAACAAATGTAAACATTTTCATTTTATCATGAATTTGAATTAAAATTACTGTACCTGAATATGTATCTATAGATAATAAAACATATTGTATATCTGGTAGACTAAACAGCAAAGTAATAAATGGTAAACCCCCCAAAAAACCCAGTAGCTAACCTACATGAATCTAATTTAAAACCCCCATAAATTATAAGTACATTCTCTACTTCATTTTAAATAGGACACAGAATATACAATAGCAATGTTTCACCTAAATGCTTCAAAATAAGAAGCCAACAATACTATTATAAGTGCTAATCCAACGAATACGGCCATCATCATAAAGTCAAAAGCATCAACACCAACTGGATATGAGTGGTATTTGGGACACCACAGATTCCTCACTATGTGTGTGGTTTGTTACGTAATGTTGTGGGTGTCCTTCCAATACCACCAACATTTCTAGCTCCACTATCAAACAAAATTTGAAAAAGACAGGGGCATGTATTAATAAGAAATTTTAATTTTACTTCCGTGTGCAGAAGATTTTATTAGATGCAGTTTTCTTCAACAGCTCAAAAAGCTACTTTGAAATTCTTGGACATTTATATGCATAATATATTCTGAATGTACATGAAATCTCCTTAATGTTGCAAATTATCTGTGGCTAATGGGTTGAAAAATATGCAAGAAATACATACAGGTATGCAAAGTTAATAAAATTCCTATTCACACAAGAAAAAGAAAAGCTGAATGACTAGTTCTGCTCAAAAAACCTGAAAAAAAAGTGGATTCTCAAGAAAAAATCTATAATTTCCTCTCCTATTCCTAGAACTTGAAACAGAATTGGCTTCCTCAAAGCAAAACAGGAATTCTGAACAGTCTCACTCCCACAGTGACTGTGGGATGAGGAATAGCCAGTATTCATCTCATCTAATTCTAGCTCCCCAAAAGTCAGGTGTGGAGCTTAAGCCAGTTGTGTAAGTCAGTTAAGAGAGTGAGATTCATTCCACACATCTAAGAGATGTAAATGTATAGAGAAGGAATAGACTCTCTTATGGAGGTGGCTGATATTTGCTATACAGAGGGTCTATGGAGTAGCTTGCATTAGAGAGCAAAAGGAGGAATCTCGCTCCCCATGTACACTCTGTGACATTCAGAAAAGTTCACAAGTGAAAATTTATCCATCTTTTTGTGTGGTAGTGTCAGGTAGCAGCCACAGTACAAGCAGAGTGCTCCAAACTGGAATAGGGGAAAACTCATGGTAATTTCTTGCTCCAAAATATCCACTGCTTAATAAGCATTATTCATCTACATTATTAATCAAAGAGCGTATATAATCTAGCTAGCACTGTGAGATACCACTGTGTCATTCCCTATAACTGCCTCCATTATGAAAGGAGAAAGAAAATCTCATGTTCATTACATTGCTTTGCTTATGTAACAAGAAAGAGGAAAAACAATATGGCAGAAAACAAAACTAAAGGTAGCTATTTCCCACACAGGAACTGTAAAAGATGGATAATCATATGATCCTCATTACAAACAATATGGGGTCTGGGTCATCAACGGGACAGAAAAAGAGATTTTGATTCAGAGGTTCAATATCACATCATTTGTTACCATGGGGCTTTTTGCACCCTGAGTCTCCTACTTAAAAATAGTTTAAAAAAAAGCTTCCTGTATTTCATTGTGAGACTATTGCAAGATATCCACTTCTGTGGAGTGTATTTTAGCAATTGCAGCTAAACTTGTGAAAGAACAAACTAAAATAATAAATTGGTTTGCAGCAGTTGACACCAACACTTTGCCCTTAAAACAATAAACAAGCACGATTTATTGTCAGACTATTCAGGATTACTTTTGCTGCATCAACTTAACGAAATGTGAAACATTATTTTTGGCCTTAGATATGTACCTATGGATCAAGTCTCTTGATAGTCAGAGACTCAATATAATACCACTAGAGTTGAAAGAGTCATATGCATGTTTTTAATTAAGGAAGTAACTTGATGGCCATTCCCTTTCCCTCCCCACAGTATAAACAGACCTCTGGAGACGGTTTAACAACATAATACAACGGAAAAATCCTTTTTCTTTCCCTCTCATACCAGATTAGTCTGTTACCAAAAGCATTTGGTAACAGACTAATGTAACAGGAGATGAAGTGGGACCTGTAGCTGGAGAGATAAAAAGGTGGTGGTTTTTTGGTTGTTTTTCATTTTTTTTATTTTTTTGTTTTTACCACTTCGAAAAATCACTCTTAAGTGAATTCTTCAAAGTTTACAGGTATCCCCTAAATCATTCACCTGCTGGAGTACCAAAGAACAAACACACAACAGGCAGCTATTGACTTTCCAAGCAAGGGTTTGTAAGCACAGGAAGGGAGTATTTGCCTGTAAGGCCTAAATTCAGCATTTGCACACTCATAAGCTAAAAAATCCCAACCATGTTCCTATGTCTTCTAAACATACTTTATGAGATCAGGGGCCGGTGTTAAGCGCCAGGGTTGCTTCTAAACCCTTGGTTTCAAAGAAATTTCTCAGATAGTGTGAAAGGCCAAATGGGGATTGGGGTAAGCTGACCTCTCCCCATCCCACCTCCTCCCAAAATTCTGTAACAACAAAATGTCATTCTTTTTTGAATTATAAATGGAGCTGATCTGATTTAAAACAATAGAATATTTGACTTTATAAATGGGTAAAATACCATACCAGTACAAAAAAGGGAAAAGAACCTAAAAGACTTGAGCACAACTACAGGTGTCTTTAGAATTGGGATATATTCTGTAGGGATAACAGCTTACTCATCTGAACTTAGTTCAAAAACATGCAGTGTTTGTAAAGAGATTTACAATTATCAATGAATTATTTCTCTATAGACACTGAAAAGCAGATGGGCAAGGACTGTTATCTTCTGTTGTGGAGAAACTAAGAATCTAGGACAGAAAGCCAGAACCACAGATGATGGGAACCAAATGCAGAAATATATTCCTCCTGACTCCAAAAGCTAGCTTCATATTGGATTGAATTCATGTTCATCACCAAGAAAACCAACAGAAATAAGAAAAATAAGGGAAAAAAATCAATAATATAATTTGCAATGTTAATATCATACCTTCTGATTTAATTGCACTTTCAAAATAATGACTGTCCAGGCCTGCACACATGCCTTTAGCTATGCTTGATAAAACAGAAATGTATCTCATGCTCAAGTGTTCTTTGAAAAAAGCTATTGTCAGAGGATATATAAAATAAATATTTCTCTTTTTCAGTGAAGACGAAAGGAAGGCATGGGGTTGTTTTTTGGTAATATATGGCTATAAGATCAAGTTAAATCTGTACAGATTTTCTTAAAGCTGTTATTGAGAAGGCACAAATTATCGCACATTGCATAACAACTGTACCACAATGATGTTATAGCTCTAAAGTTATATTGGTGTTGGATAGATAAATGAAAAATATGTAATGTAGTATTACATTACAACAGTAATCAATCAGAAAAATAAACTGGAGACTAATCAATGTCTCTGAAAAAGAGAACATTAATCACTGATGGAGATATTACAAACAAAATAGTATCTAACTTAGCTATCTAAATTCCACTCACCATCTTCTCCTATTATGTTTGTTGTGGAATTGAATTTCAGAGGACTCCAAAGACTTGTTGCTCCAAGTCTGATTTTTTTCATTATTCTATTTAATTGTTTGCACTGTAATTTAATTTACTGTAATGCTGCCTCTATTGAGGCAATGCAAAATTCCTTGTAACAGTAACCCATTAAAGTATATTAAAAGTATTTATCATGATCCTCGAGAGTACAGATAACATTATGCATGGAAAACTGGGATTTAACGTAATTGCTACAAATAATTTAAAGCAGTTCTTTCTGCATTTATCTATATGTAAAACAGCAAGAGCAATAACCATAAAACAAAACTCAGCAAGATCAAGCCTGGTCTTTATGAAGCTGCATGCAGACAAGTAAAATACTTTGGAATATAAATCACTCTTCTAAAAAAGTATAGATGGGAAAAAACATGCATGAAAAGGTCTACAGTCCCCCAAATTGCTGTAAGCCATTGAGTTCATTTATGTATAATTTCCTTGTCTGTTTTTGTAAAACTTCCCCTAATTACATGGAAGCATCGTATCACTCCATGAATCAAGTTAGCAGGAAATACTTAAAGTGATATATCTAGTTGAATCTGCAACTGTTCTAACATCTCACTCTTCAGACTGAGATTTTAATCTAAAAATTAATAGAGAAAAGTTTGGAGATTGCATTTGAATTTCATTTGCTCAATCAGCAAAATACTAAGAGTGATTTATTCCTTTTACTGGTCATTAGCAAAATTGCCACTCTCTTCAGCAGTACAAGAACTGCACTTCTGGGATACTGAGCGTATTAGAGGATATCTTATTGATTTCCCTAGGAATCACAAGAGATCATTCCAACAATTCTCAAATTTTGTTTGAATGACAAACATTTTAAGTATTTAAATGAGTGCCCTACTCTTCTGATTGTTTTAACCTCATTTTGCATGTAACCAACCCTTGAACTTTAATCAACCTTAAACTTTCATCAATAATTGATATAGGTTACGATTAGGAAGATATGGTAAACTTGATTTTTCTGCCACCTTTCCAATTTAAAATAAAAACTTGTATTCCAACTTTCTGTGTGTTTGCAGAAACATAAGTCTTTGTTATATAAAATCAAATAATTTCATTAAAAATAGAATATCAACAAGCTCAGAGGCTTCAGTTCAGTTTCCTTTAATAAGCACAAGAGTTTGCACAAATTGTTCAGTAGTTATAACTTTTTCCAAGAAATCATGGGTAAATAAGTTATACAATCAATGACGCAGACTGTTTCCGATATCTACAGCCCAAAATTTATAGTCCAAAATTTGTCTCTGAGAGACAAAAGGGCGATGAAGGTTTTGTTTTTTTTATTTGCTCAATTTAGGATTTTTCTCTCCTGGGGAATATTCACTGAGCAAAATGTCAGTACAGCAACCTCCACCGAGGTCTTTTTGTTACTATTGCTTCAGGGAGGGACTGGCTAAGAGATTGTCAGGAGATAAATATGGTGCTTCTGTGATCCAGTAATTCCTGATGGTTATTTCTTGATTCTGGTGGTAGGCCAGATCTTGCACTGGTGAAAACAAGCTACAATATTGAGGAACAACAGCCACCTTGTGACCTGTGTTCCTTTTCAGAAGGGGACACTGCATACAGGTAAATAACTAATTATATGAAAATAAACTGCAGTAAATTGGTCTCTAGCTATAATATTGTAATACTTGCTTTCATAAGTAAATTGCACAAATTTGATGTCTTGATTCACAAATAACATATTTTATAAAAGTGCAACTGAAAAATTTCTAGCTGACATGAAAGTAGGAACAGGCTAATTACTGAGAAACAGAAATGAGCTCTCTAATGGGACAACAAAGACCTGTTTGTATACTCCTACAGTGGCCAGGCAGAACGCAACTAGAGAAGTCAACAGATAGTCAGACCTGAAATCCAGGTCAAAGCTGACAGGCAGCATAAGCCACAAGTCACATCTCTGGAGAAGAGATTTTTCTAGAACTCAGGAGACTCAAGCAAGGTGGAACTCACTGTGGCAGAGAGAAGCAGCCACAGTGCCTTGTACACAGGCAGGAAACAGTAGTATGAGGGGTTTGAGGACCTAGAGTGATATGGATATCTTTCTCTGGTATAAAGGGTGGTTTGGTATTGATGCTTCTCTTTACCCACTGCAGAATGGAACTCAGAATGGAAAAAAAAAGTTCCACATCATCCACATTTAGGGCATAAAATGGTCTAGAGGCTATTCAAGTATGGCTTGAGAAGACAGTAAGTTTTATACCAAAATGAAAGGAACACTATTGAATGATTTGGTTATAATTGGAGAGTAATGCTACTTTAGCTGTACTTCTGAAATGGAAGTGGTGTCATCTACTGGTAACCCCCTGCCAATCTGTAGAAACATTTAGGAAATGGGTAATGAAATGATCTTGAAACTCTGGAAGAAATTAAGCATCTTTTGGGAATAGAAGAGTTGAACATTAAGTAGCACAGGAATTTTGAATTGTTGATAAAGACAGACATCCCTACTCAGTCTGTAGAAGACATCAGGAAGAACTGGGTAATATAGACTGATTTATGTTCAGCCATGAATTACAGCTACATATCACACACACACAACTTTCTCTCTCTCCACATATAGACACAAATAAAAGCTTTCCTCAAGCCTGACTGTTCTAAGCAAGGTCAGAATGATTGGGCCATCCAGCCAAAACAAAGGAGACCTGTCCTTAACCCAGGAGAAACCAGGGAAAAGACTGTCTTCTCTGCATCAAGATGGGCTACGTACTTAAATGGAATCTAAAACTCAGAGAGGGACGTCAGAGAAAACATCTTCAATCTTTGACATATATATGACAAAGGAACAAAGGAAGGAACAATCCATTCCACAAGAAAACAAACTTAACAGAAAGAGAAACAAACGGACTTTCCACAAATTTTACGGCACAAACTGAAATAGTCAGGGTTACTGTGCTGCAGATCATCTGAAACTCCATAAAATGAAGGATAACAGGCAGTTGATCATTCTAGCCAAGTTCCAAATCCAAAGTATGGTCTCGTATTTTTGAGTTTGTTCCCACCTCAGCCAGCGAGTCAGAGAGGTAACCAATGGAAGCTGCAAAAACTACCAAAGATGCTCCAGTCTGCCAGGAATGTGCCACTAACAAATGTTCTGGGGAAGGACAATGTTCACATGGGGTACAGAGAAGCAAGAGGAAAGTAACCCAAAATGTGCAGAGATATGGCAAAAAAAAAAAAAAAAAAGAAGAGGTTATCAGTTACCCAGCTAGAAAGTTCTTTGCTGACTAAACATATTTTTGTGACAGAGGAAAGATAAAAAGTGAAAGTCCTCAGTTTACTGTGACATTAAAATATACAAATTTAGTTAAAAGGATGTGATGGGAAAGCACAGAAAATGACTTGCTTTTCCTAGTTGTTGCACTGTGTATAACATGAAGTTTTCTGGAAGAAAAGAGGAACATCCTTCTGGGAATAAGTTGATTTGTACAGCCCTGCAGAGCTGGTGAAACACATGGTGTGGACATGATGAGAAGCAACGAAAAGATAAGCATCCAAATATTTTTCAATAAAGTCTTATCCATGTGAGTTTGCATGAATTCTGTAGGTATTTTGATGGAGAAATGGTTTCAAGGGAAAAAAAAAAAAAAAAGGAAAAGTATGTAAATATGTCCTGTGAGAATGGCATGTGAAGGCTTCCCAAGGACTGATAAACCCTGAAGACTATTGGTACTGGTGAGCCTGCAAGTCTGAAAACGCCAAGAGGCTGCTGAGCACCAGCACACACTGGTGTTAACAGCGGGTTCCATAACTTGGCCTGCATCCTAGATGACTGCTGTATGCAGATGAAGGTGATGGGATTATATAAAGGACCCCCGATGGACTGTCTTAACACCTACCATTGACCTGTCAGTATACAGTTAGAGTTGACTTCCCAAATATTGATCTAATCAAGTAATTGTGAGAGCGCATTTCAGATATGAGACTGGATAAGTGTGAATGCGCTATGAGAAGTTATCTGCTGTAAGTAAAAATAGCTTAAAGAATAAAAGCTATTCTAAGAAATATTGGTTATGATCTGTATCTACCTCAGACTCCCTCCTCTATCAGGGCAAAAAAGAGTTTGCAACGTATTAGAAGCAATACATAGAAGTATTTTCCAAAAATAACGGTGGCTGAGCAACTGAAAGGTGCTGTCACATGAGTAACACTGGAGGAAACAGTGATAAAGACAGTCACTTCTTTTAATCTGTGCCTAGCAACAGATTTACATTTTGTCTGGAAAAGGAGAAAGTATGTTCTATGGAGTTTTTGTTTAGATAAAACCTAGATTTAGATTTTGAAAGCCTTTGGTACATTTTGACATGCTCGCTTAAGGGAAAAATGCAGATTAGAATAGACTTGAAAGAGTTAATATCTTTTTTCAAATGATCCTTTAAAGATTTAATTTTCTAAATATGGGGTGCTCTGCTTCTTGTTTGTTTCCTTTTGTTTGCATTCTTATTTGTTGGAGAGATTTAGGAAGGGGAAACAAAAATGTGCAGCAGCAGAATTGTACTGCTCTAACTTCTGCTCATATCTTGAAGGCATATGCCAAGGGCCTAATCCTGCTCTTGGTTGTAAACCTTTTTGTGGGGTAAAATGGCTGTAAGCTGTAATGTACCATGGCTGCAGAGATAAGAATACAAAGTCAATAATACTTTTACACATGGCAAAGCAAAGCCCAACAGAAAAGGATTAAGTGGGTGAGCACCAATCAGTGATTTAAAACTAGCTATTGATGCCAATTTTCTAAATCCAGTGCCACACATTGCTGTATCTTTCCCTTAGAGGTTTTACAGCTAAAGATGATAAAGGAGTTCTTCAATGAAACAGAAACATCTTACCTAAGTAACAAACATTTAATGGATTTTGCATAAAGTCCAAATAGGAACTTCCAGCAGGCTGAAAGTAAACTTAGAGGTTTTTTTTTAAAGAACTAAACCATATTTCTTATAGAAATTCCCACATTTTTATCTCCAGCTATAAGAGCTGAAACCTCATGATGACACACTTAAGTACCATAGCCATAAGCGAGAGTGAGTAACCTCACAGGCACAAGTGGAGTGGCACCAGTGTAAAAGCTAGTACAACAGACTGCCAGGCAATTGTTTGTTTCTTTGTTTTGTTTAATTTTACTTTCTAGTGTCTTTCATGATTTCTTGTTCTTGTTCAGAATGCTGCCACTCTCATTTGGAAGGAAACATTGCACATGTAACCATACCTCATTAGCTTAAATGATTATAACAGGCAGTGACACTCAAAGGCTTTTGAAGCTGAAGACGCTGAAGAAGGCTGTTTCCCATGTTTCAGTAAAGCAATAGGATTAGGAAAGAATATAATGCAATACTTAGATCACCACCTCATGTAGAGAAAAACCTTCCAGCTTTTTTCTTGCCTTTTGGGCTATCAACGCATTATTTATACAATCTTCTTGAAAAACCAATGAAGTCAAGAGAATACTATCAGAAAATTACCTCTCCACTATTAGGACAATATGCTCACAGTAGACGTGATCTAATGAAAAGATATATTGCGCTTCAAACCAGAAAGTTATTGGGCACCATTCACATTGCATATATATGGCATTAATCTTGCAAAATATTTAAGCATCTATTTGCAGGTTGCAGAACTGAAGTCAGGGCACTGGAACAGAGCAGTGTGCACTACAACTCTCCCATACTTTCAAAATGTTTTTTTTTAAGGTACTTGCATAATATGGCTGTTAAAAAGCCACACTAAAGCAAATACAGTAACCATTGAATGTAGGTAGGTTCTCTGCATGCCGACTTCACACTTCACATCTTTATGGTTGCCAACAACTTCTTAATGCCTGCGTTTGTAAAAGAGAATCTAACGCAAGAAGACCTGTTTAACGGGACAAGCCATTGTCCAGTGGCAGTGGTACTTCTTTGTAAAGTACTTAACCCACAGATTAATGAAAGGCAGATAGCTCTACCACAATTAACTCACCTGCAATGAAATCTTCTCTCTTTAATAACTAGCCTAAAAACCAACTGAAACTTCAAGAAGAAAGCAGTTAAAAGTTTACTCAGTAGATGGCAAAACATTGAGCCGTGGACAAATATATTATGTAATTTTTCAAAGCTGCAGTGGAAGCATATTCCCTAATTCCCCATGTTTTATAGAAAAGAAACAGGAATCTTTAATAGCAATATCTTTCAAATAGGCAAGATAAAAGATGTAAGTAAGTGGAAGTTTAAACAATGAAAGAAGTGGGTAAGAAACAGAAAGGGTGCAAAATGGGAATTGGTGTTGGCAAGATTTCTCCAGGTAAAAAGTAAGACTTTAAACCGGGGTGGCAATTATACATCAGTATTCAGGACATTTAACTTGAGCACTATGACATACATTTTCCTTTATGTATGGTTGACAGCCCACGTGCTACTGCAGCAATTGATGTTTTAGCTTTCCTTTATCTAATATATAGCCTTGTTATGAGGCAATAAATTAATTTCCAAATCCCACCATACCGTAAGTAAAAGTTGGTTCAAAAAGATATTTGGAGTGTCTGTGACTTCTGCAAAGATAATCTGAGCCTCTTTGATTTAAATAGTTAATCTGCCTGGCAAGAAGTGTCTTAAAGTTGATGAACAATGAGTTTCCAGGAAAAAAATAATCAGGTTAAAAATCCGTTTTTAATTTTTTTAACAAAATGAAAAGCAATCAAAAATCTTCCTTTGGGCAACACTTGAAATGTTATTAAAACAAAATCACAACATTTTATTGTTCTTAGGTTATACAGCTCTTCCAAACATATTCACTTAAGTTAATTTTTAAATAAAAAGATCTTAAAAAAAAAACAAAAACAAACCCACAAACATTTTACCCTGAAAAATTTTCAGCTACAGTACTTGCACATTTTCAAGCTTTCTCTCACAATCTGCTTTTGTTTCAGAATTCTGAAGCCTCTACATGCCTCCTTTCCACATAATTATGTGCTCACTGGAAAACTTCCATCACCTCTTTCTTTGCATGTTCCCATCGCAAAGTAACACATGCAATGGGAAAGACAAAAGATAAAATTCTGTACTAGGTAAAGTTTTTCTTTTACAAAAGTTTTATACCTGACACATTTTTTTTTCAAGCCCATCCTCTTCCTTTTTTCAATACATTTTTGCTTTTCCATGTCTTGTTCACCATTTCAGTTATTGTTCTGGGAACATCGCCTTCATTTGCTCTCTTTTACTAGCATTATCAACACCAATTAAATGGCTATATGTAGCATGATACTATTAGAGGGCTCTTAGGGAAATGTGGAAGGGGAGGAGTATCTTTTGAGTCTTCATACATGCTCCCCAAAAGCTCCATCAATCTGCAGTCAGGTCGTGCAGTCCTTAAAGGCAGTTAATGATACCAGTGGGTCTATTTTATCTTGGGCCCTAAATGTTCTTGGTCTTCCTACAGAAATTTTCCTTTTGCTCCCTTCTGCATGAAATCATTGCCATTTTGCTTTCTCACATATGATGTTCTGTAGTTCCACAAGACATAAAGACCAAGTTACATATACTATCTAACATGCATCTTTTGCACATTGGTGTATAATTTATCAGAATAAAAAAAATGCTGCTTGTATAAATAATCTAAAACCAGAGAGTGTGGAGAAATGGTGCAAGCCCCGAGAGTGTACTCTCTCCTATGAAACTCTGGCAGGGAACTAGCCCAAGAAATGGAAGTGTTTAAGAAACATTGATATATATTTTTCTGCTTCTTTTAAAGAGAATCCATGCTCTTACTGCTGCAGTTTATGTGAAAAAAAAAATCTATTCCAGCTCATTGCATACACTATTTTTTTTTTAATGGCACAATGCAAAGCATTCATTACATGATTGAAAAGGAGAAAATCTGCATCTATGTATGAAAGCAATCAATTCATTCCACTTGTAATGAGATTTCTCCTGTCACTTCAATTTGATTGTTTACCTTTACAATTGCAACCCATGCTGTTTGGAAAAAGAAGAAAAAGAGACAGAAAAGAATCAGAAGCTAAGCAACTCAACATGACTATGTTTAATCTCTTCACTATCTGTTCAGAAGAATGCATTTGCATATTTATAATATGATATTACTACAAGAATGACAACATTTAGTAGCAGTAAGCCACCAAGATGGTGAGAGCTCAGCTGGAAACTAGCTGTGTGCTTACGATGGTCACAATTCTCAATGGTCACTGCTATGCTCAACATGTTGAACAATACCTTCTCTATATTTTAAAAATAAATGGAAATTATTCAGCTAATAAATATTTCAAATTTTAGCTACAGGTTTGCATAACAAATCAAAAGAAAGAAATATCTAAAAGTCAGCATCATCTTCTGTTGTGTCTAGTGGATTGTCCATGTTTCGTGATGGTTTTTCCTGCCAGCACATTGTAGGATCTTTCTTCTGTTACTGAAAACTAAAATTCCGCTGAGGCAGTGGCGTTAGCTTAAGCACAGAGATTTAAGTACACACTTTAGCCACACTCCTCTGGAAGAATTGTAAGTTTTCCTTACATCCCAAATAACATTCTGAAAAACTGCTGCAGTTATACTTGGGCATCTCTTCAACAGTTTCTAACACAATCTTCTGTGACACGTATATAAGATCTGTGGTATTTAGTGCACAATTGAAGTTGCTCATATTATTAAATTTAAGTAAATTGCATTGCCTTTTCAAATTAATCTATTCTGTTCCCGCACTGTAGGCACAAAAGATACTCAAAAATCTCAAGTCATTCTTAACATGGGTCCCCTGAGGCTCTGGAAAGGAATAGCCCAAATTCCTTGGTCTCTGAAATTTACCCACAAATTTCTTTTTTTAAAGATAAGGTGTCCTGGTTTCAGTTGGGAATGAGTTAATTTTCTTTCTAGTGATTGCAGTGAAAGGAATGTCAACAACACATACTGTTTTAGTTGTTGCTAGACCATGTTTAATACTTTTCAAGGACTCTTGTCAGTTTCCCATAGAAGTTGAGAAGGAGCACAGAAAGAACAACAGTGTCCGGTGGAATATACCATACCATAGACATCATAAGCTCAGTCTATAAATGAGGCATGGACAGGGGAGTGTGTGAGGGGATCAACAATCATTGCTCCAGACAGTCCCAATTCACTGGGTGGTGAGAGTGACTAGTGTCATTATTATTGTTATTATTACTGTTATTTTCCTTTGATGTTATTGTCCTATTAATCTGTCTTTATCTCAGCCCATGAGATTGTTTCTTTTTTTTCTTTCTTTTTTCCTTTCCCCACTTTTTCTCCCTCTTCTCCCTGCCCTTCTGGAGGGAAGCAGGGGTGAGCAAGCAGCTGTGTGCTACTAGTTACTGGCTGGGGTTAAACACCTCACTTGACATACTCTGCTTCCCAGAACTGGAAACTGCCCCTCCATATGCTCAAAATTATAGAGTGTGGCCAGAGTGGTTCACTGTAGAGCCAAGCATTTGCCTACTATCATTTTGGCACTAAAAACCATCCAAATCAGTGGATCAGTTCTTTTCAAACACTAAGTACCTAAGGAATTAGTGCATAAATGTATTTAGTGTTTTCCAGCAGAAATTCTGTTTCTGCTGCTCTGATGTAGCTCAGCAACCAGCCGTGCTGGACTGGAGAAGAAAAAGATACGTGCTTGCAGTCTGCCTAGGGATTATTATGGTTCAAGGCATAATATAGACAGCTTTAAGGAAATTCTAGTTTACGGAGACAAATTACATAGATTTTTCTTGAAAATTCCTCCAGAATGAAGACTCATCCACCAATACACCTACGCTCATTTCTTGTATGGTACAAAATAACCACAACAATGCTCCAGACTTTGGTAATTTGTATTTATATCAGTAAAAAACCCCTAAACCTACCGAAATGAGACTAGTGGGATTGTTTTATGTCAAGAAAACTGTTTTTATTGGAGCAAGTTGTATTTTCCTTAGAAATGTAGCAATTCACACTATTATTTATGCTCACAAGCAAATCCATTTTACTTTAGGCTATACCATTATTTCAACCTAAAATATCCTCTCTGAAATGCTAATATTAACTATTACCCATCCCATGATCATTCTCAGCCTCTTTTGCTTGGAACTGGTAGCAGTGATGTACACAGCTCAGATAATTTCTATCTCTCACAGTAATTGCAAAGGAATTTTGTTTTCTTTGGAGTTGGTAATGTCTAAACTGGATTAAGATAACAGTCACTTATGAGGCCTTCTCTACAGAAGTTGTTTTCATCACTGCGATATTTCATGCTATTTTATCCTAGAACTTAATTTACACAACTCTCATATGAGTGAATTTCCTTGAAGTTCATACTTAACTTCAGATTAAGGTTAAGGACTAAATATTCTATGAAGAGGGAAAAAATAATACCCTGAATTTGTTTTTTTCTGACATACTCATAAGTGAATGTAATACCTGGCATGATGGCACTGCTCGTTATGATCAGATGAAATTCAAATGATATGGTAAGAAGAGTGACCAATCTCAAAATCAGAGAACTTAGTCTATCTATTTATGTGTGTTTGAATGTCTAGCTAGTAACAAGCTCTTCACACTCCCCTGTCTGGGTAATTGCTGCTCTTGGCAATAATAATCGAGTGAGTGGCTGAGAATGAAGCTGGCAGATGCAGTACTGATGCAAATTAATGCTACTTAGCAGCACATGCATTCAGTCATCCAGGGAGTCATTTTTTATCATTCCAGAAATAAGCCAAGTCATAAAATATTTTACTTGTCAATACCTAGAAATAAAATCTGTACTGTATTCAAGATGTATTATCATAAAATATAATGGTAAATAGATAATTGCAGTGTCCATATGCCCAGTGTCATAAAGAAATCTCTGAAAAAATTAAAAATGTTTTATGTGTCTAATTTGTCTGTTTTGTGGTTGTGGGTTTTTGGTGGGTTTTTTTGAATTGTAATTAGAGGCGTAATAATGCAAGTGTGACTGCTGATACACACTACCAAGATCAAATAACGCCAAACATAAAATCCTGATTAGTCTTTCCTTGATTTTGGCATATTATTGCTTTCATTATTTTAGCTGCTGAGATGAATGATGGAGGTGACAGAAAGGAAAGCAGAATAATGCACAACATTACTAAAGTTAATATACAGTTCAGTGAAATCAGCAGTCATTATTTCTGTATTGTCCATAATGCTGCTGTTCTATGGAATGTAAAGTAAGACTCCACTGTGCAATGAGTACTTGTTCTTTGGGTACCATATATAGTACCATATATACAAAGCTGTCTTATCTCACAAATAATGACCTTAGGTGCCTTGTCCAGGCAGTGATTCCAAACACAATTATTTTCTTTTATCTATAGTGCAATTTTACATGCATTTTAGCAAAACATTTTCTTTTCTTTTTTAGAACATTGCCTTGAATACCTATGCAATCTTTTAAAAAATTCCCATCTCTAAAGAAACGCTAAACAAGAGAGAAAACTTATTAACGTACACCAGCATTACAGCAATCTACACAAGTTACACTTTTTCAGGAGAAATGGACTTCTCTCAGAATAAATGAACTATGAGATGGTTTATTTTTTAGATTAATTATTTAAATAAAAGTGGTAATATAGTAACTGTGGAGGTTTACAATTACATGGGAAGCAAGGTTTGCATAGCAGGAGAAAAAATTAAGTATTTGATGTAACTTGAAAAAACCAAACTTGCCTTGGAGTCAGTCTATTATGAGTCTATGAACTGATTCATTAATAAGTAGACAATTTAAGCATGACAGCTAAAGCACAAATGTCTTGATGCTAACTTCTACCAGAACCCAGCCACAGTACCTTAGCTTTATCTCTCATGGATCCTTTCCCCAGGATGGACATTTTTGCACCTGTTTCTTCTTGTAACCTCTTCAATGAGTTTCCTCTTGGTCCAAGCAATTTCCCAACAAAATTGAACTAGAAAGCAAACACAAGAACTATTTTAGACCAATAGGTACTTTTTCAAAAACTTGATGAAACTTTATAAGCAAGCTGCTTATCAGAGAAAAGTTTACTTTGCTTTAAGAAAAAGTCCTACTTTGTCCTGAGCCTAATTCATTGGGATACATGTCTGGAGAACTGAGGTACCTTCTCATCTAGTGCAAAAGGCTGTCGGAGCATTCACTGTTTATCTGAATCCCAGAAGGCTTTTCTCTAGGACAAAAATGGACAGTGGCTGCTCAGGTTCAGCTAATTGCTAAACAAGATCTTTGCTTATAAGACAGTAAATGGGAAACCCAGAGAATGCATACATTCTTTCCTGAGGTAGCCAGCAAAGTAACATGTTCTGCAAAGTCAGGGCTTGAGATGGATTTCCAGGAATTGCTATTTTACATACTGATTTTAAAATAAGTGCTGTTTTCTGTATTGGCTTCATGTATCTGTTTTGCTAGTAGCAGAACAAATCACAAACAATAGATCACTGTAGATATTTGAGGCTATTTTCTGAGAGGACTCTGAAGAACATTAATGGGCTTTGTCTGACATGCTGCTAATATTGTTAAACACTGCACAGTTCACATGACACAATATTTTTTTTCTCTTTATGACGCGGACAGATGTCTACATGAAAATCAGAGGACAGAAAAATAAATAAATAAAGTGTTAATGTTATGTGGGCACAGACTAGTGAAAAGGGGAGAGTCTATTAAGAAACAGTAATTCGCTGATTCTGTAATCAAAAGTATCTTCCATTTATCATTTTTTAATGCTTTCTAAAACCTTTAAAAAAATCTACGGCATGCTGTCTTCCTAAGTAAACTGGGGACCATCAGCACTTGCTTAGGATGGTTCTAAATTGCATTCAAGTCTGAACAGGCCTGGCACAGCTTTCAACAAAGAATAAGCTTAGCCAAGGAAAAAAAAAGATGCGTAACTGTACCAGCAATTCCTTGTTTTTATTTCAGAGATAAAGAACATGACCATAAAACCCAGCAAATATACCCCTGAACTTATAATAAGATGTTATACCTTGCTTTGCATTGCCTTCTATTTTAAAAATGGAAAAAAATGGGGAAATATTCTTGTTTCCAATTTAGCCAGCAAGAATATAACAACACAAATGCATCAGCCATGTTAATAAGACCCAAACTCAGAATCAAGCCGGATATCCCAGAACAAAAGGTGGCTTTCAGTCCAGTGACTTAACTACAAATCACTTCTAACTTCCTTCAAATATTAGTTAAATCACCAAATAAAATAATATGTAATCAAAGGGAAAAATTAATGGGTAAGGTGACATTTACTGCCATCTAAACCAACAAAACTCATAACGGATTTCAGCAAGATAAGATATTTAGGAGAAGATAGTAAGTGGTAACATTGCAGGAAAACCCAGCAAGATTTGAAGGTCCAAAAAAAGCTTTTTCAAGCTTGTGTCTTTGTATTTTTTCCAACTCTATCTTTTGATTTAATTAAAGATATCAACTCTTCAATACCCAAAATGGGTTAGGATTTAGAGATGACGACCCATTATGGCATCAACAATCACATGTCTTGAAACTGTATCTATGCTTCTTCTCAGGACAACTTGACTTAAAAGTTGTTGGCTTCAAATTAATTACTAAATTTCATATGAAAATAAATGAAACAGTGAGGAGGGAATGTCAAGGACTGAATTTTTACTTTAATACCAGACCTTCGAGTTAAACTATTGAGAAAAATAAGATTTCAAGAATTACACATCTTGTGCACATGGCAGTTTAATTAGATGACCAAGCAAAGAGCACAGCTTTTGTTCCTCTGCAGGGACCTCCTTACACACAGAATAACTGTTCACGATGTAGAACACCAAACCTTTTGTGCCACATATACATCACCAGTCAGATAAGAAGCATTTATTGCTGCATCCTTTCCGTGTCTCTTAATATTAAGAAAAGCTGCCCCTTGAAAGCTGACAGACCTATGCTACTACATAAGTTTGGAGGAGACTTCAAGAAGGCCAGCCAGAGCTCGACTTCATTTGTTCTCTGAATAGAATAAAACTATTAAAATACACGTTATGAAGATTTATGCTGGCCATTTATATTTAAGCACTTCATAAACTGTCTGATAATTACCTTGACATATGGCTGTAAAGGAGTGGTATGGCCAGCATAAACTATGTACAAAGTGAATTTTAATCACTTCAGAGGAAATAAGTGGTTGGGGATTTTAATTCTATTGATTATGTAGCAGACAGACACTCAACATTTCATCCACCTTTTGAAAAACATACATCAGGAAGTAGTTATTTACAACTGAATTGCTCTTAATTTGGTTTTGTCTGAAGTTGCAGAAAAGCCAGTGCACTGGCATTCAGCAGACATTCAGCTGTTGAGCTCCATCTTCCCAGGATCAGTGAGCTCCAGGATCACTGGCTGTCCTCAGCACCATACTATAATTAACTCCCTGAAGTCTGAAAATACTGATAAAGTAACTTCGACTCAATAATTTATGAAAAATTAAATCCTTTATGTTCACATGTGGGTAAAAACAGCACACAAGTAAGAGAAAGTTTCAGTGAATAGCACATATTGTAAGAAATTTCAAACACAACTTTATTAATCTTATTTATTTTGTTAAGATATGGTGGATAACAACCTGAGCAGAACAACTTTTAGTACTCAAAAAGCTTAGTCTCCACTTACAGTCACAGACACAGCCAAACATACAGCTGAAGTTAAGGAAAATGTAAAAGCTCAGGGAGTTCAACTGCACATAATGATGACCCTTGCCCACAAACATGCATTCCTGGTACAGCTACTGTAACTGAAGATCATATTTTGCAGCCTTAGTTCTCATGCAATCCCACCATGTGTACAATTTTTCTCCAAATAATAGTAGGTCTAAGTCTCTAGGATAATATCAGATCATAATAAGAGAGGATAGCTGAGAAATTATGACACACAGATGAGAGAATATTAATGGAAAGCTTTCATTGCTGGGGAGAAAACAGAATTCCACTTGAAAAATATGGTTATTGTTGTGTTACTGGATGTTTTTATAGGTGGCTTAACTTCTCAATCATATTTATGAATGTGAGCTAGGCTTTCAGTGTGCTTGTAGAAACCCTTCCTCTTTTATGGCAAAGATTTTACACGTGATTTTTTTATCATTTGCCTGGGGAAGACAGATGCATGTCTTCAGGGGAAAATGATCAGTTGATAGCAGAAGATGCTTCACTTATAATCAAATGGACATGATTATTTTGTGTGTTAACAGCTGGGCAATAAACTTTCTCCTTTGCAGAGTAAAACCCGACAGAGAATGTAGCTCAATAGATCTTTCAAGTACCCACAGCCAGTCTCCCCAGCATTTTCCCCAACCAATATATACACAGTTTCATCAGGTTTACATGCATCTTGATTACTTTCACAGTCTACCCTGCACAAACAACCAGGCTGTAAGGTGCCCAAACCAGAAGTCTGGCTTCTCAGTCTCCATCAAAGTTTCCATTCATAAAACTCTTTTATACTCATATGGAAATAGCCAAAAATGATAGTGCACATGCAAACACACAGAAATTATTCTCTTTTCCAAACTGTGCTGCTCCCATCCATCTGCAAAGCTTTGGCTTACACATGGAGAATACTTACTGACAGTGTGAGACATTCTGCGCAAGTCTTTATTCTAGGACTGAATATTTAAACCCAAAGATTAGAAACCCAACAAGTATACAGAAAACAAAATTCTTAAGAACTAATTACATGAAATCTCTTACCAAAAAACTGCCTATGTCAGTGAAAAGCTTAGGGTTGCATGAATATACATATAATCACAGACTTGCTCATCTCCAAGACCCGTTGCAGTAAAGCATGCTGCACATCAACGCACCTCACTTGCTTCAGGCTAAGACACTGAGAAGAGAATCCCTAAAACTACCCAGGTGTTGTCAACATGGATAACAGCACAGGCAATCCATTTCCCAGTATGAGCATTTATTATGTCAACATAGGAACATGGTTTCTATGAAATGCCAGAGATTAATTATAACCTGTGCTGTAAACAAAATGTATACAATAACTAGTTCTTAAAATATATCCTGCAGCTTACATACAATGTTGTGATAGTCTTAAGTGTACTGCAGCACCTCAAGAAGATCACCATGTGTATTTTTTCCTGTTGCCATGCTTTAATTTAGATCCTTTAATATGGAAATGCCAAGCATTGTTCTCAAAAGTGATAATATTAGCAGAGTTATCACAGAATTAAAATTAAGCACATACCTATGTTCCTAAATTGATATTTAGGTACATCTGATTTATATAAAGTTGCAGACTCAGGGGTAAGTTTCTAAATATCTGGCATATTAAAGCAAATTGTCCAGATGATGAGCATAATGGGAGTTGGAACTCTGAAGCAAGTATCAAAGGCAATTAGACACGGCTCCACTATTGTGTCAGTACTGTATAACAGCTGGGGAAAAGAAAGAAAGTGAACTTGTGCTGTAGAGAATATGTAGCTAATTTAAATGTCCTTGGCTCCTGACATTAGAGCCCTCTCACTGGGAGGAGCCCACCCCTACAGCCACAAACAGGGCTAATGGAGCTAGGCAGATCGAAGTTGTTGACTTTCACCGCTACCGCATTTTTTAATGCTGAGGATTGTAGTCAAACATTGATCCTTACTCTGGCTGTATCCACGGGACTCACTGTATTCTCAGTATGTGATAAACTGGTCTTTCAATAAGCGGACAGCCATACAATAGTCAGTTCTCCTGTGAGACTCATCACCCTGGTGGGCTGGCATTGCTGCTCTGGTTATGCATGCCAAGGTGTATTGTAAATTTCCCAAGAGCTGGGACACAGGCTGCAAGGTCCAGCAGGGTGACGAGGGGTGTCTGGCAGGGGCGTCCCCGAAGACAGCAGCAGCCTTGGGCTGAGAATGATCACATACACTTGGGACTGCTTCCCACCTAACTGGCCACTTGGCACCATCAGATGTACATCAGAAGTTACTCAACCATACAGCAGCACTAAGTGCTCCCCATAAAACCTATCCTATTAAAAAACATACCTGTCTTCATCCCTAACTCCCTTCTCCACATGGGAGCAAGAATACTGGTAATCAGTTCAGCAAAGAAGCATATAATTTTTTGCTATGTTGCAACGTAAAGCTCTAAGCTGTAGTTCTTTCATGATTAAAAACTCCATTTAATATTTATAAGTATATTGACTACCTTAAGACAGCATACTATAGGTATACCTAACACATAGTTAACCTCATTAACATACAAGCCTCATGCTAAATGCAATGATTGATAGAAAATGCATGTGTACATGTAGAATAATAATTTCCCTGTTTGATGTAGCCCAAATACATCCCTACTAGAACTGTAACATTTCTTTTTTATAAACACTATTTTAATAGCATTTTAACAAGCAGAGACAAGTAATACATTTGCCATTCAGAAAAAAGTGTTTGTGTCAGTGACTGTTCCTGTTTCATACACAAATCAGCGTTCAAAACAGTAACAAAACCTAGATAAATAAGGAATGGGACAGATAAATGTCTCCAGCTGTAAGATAAAGCAGAACAAAGCCCTGTACTGGGAAAATAAATTAATTTCTTCTAGAACCAGCAAAACAGACATAGCATGTGCTTGGCAACACAAAATGGGTTCGTTATTTTTTAGTGTGTTCTGTTCGCTATTGCTATCAGCTCCTTTGTGGGGAGATAAAGTGTTTTTTCCATTTCCAGAGCTACTTATCCTTACAAAAACCTCTCCCTATTCATGGGGAAAAAAAAAAACCTTCTAAATTCAGTCCTGTGCTAAAGAAAAGGGGAGGAGACAAAGACATTATTCACTTCTCAATAAAAACTTACTGATTGAGACCTGCCTATAAACCAGCTTTCTTCTGGTCCTATTCTAGGACTTTTGATAATTTATTGCAGAATAGCATCTATTTTAAGAGTACCTCACTTTTTATATGCACAAGGAACTTCCCTTCGTGTACTACTGGATGATTATCAAGGCAAATTTTACTTCTTGACGGTTTATAAGCATGATAATGCCTGTAATAATACGGTTTAACTTTTGGTCAGCCGTTTTAACGTCAGCAACATTATTTCTTACTACAGCAATGTGATGTCTGCTGTCTCTGGAAAAGAGCTTCCAAGAAATCTGTTTGGTAGGACTGAACTTTGCAGGGCTCTACTTTAGCAAGACAAGTCAGGAGACAGCAAACAGCAGAAGCAGAAAATAATGCTACCCCTTCAGAGGGCCTCTGAAGATCTACTCCAAAGGATACATGCCAATGCTTTTTTAAAATACTGCCCCACTGAAACTCCACTATAGTGGTCCCAGAACCAAAGGAGAAGGCTGCCCTTTCCTACAGAGCTCACTGGGACTCATCTCTTCGTTACACATTGAACAATAACTTGATGCTAGTCTGTGGGGAGAAAAACGGACTCAACATTAAATGCTTAAAGGGAAAATACAGCTTCTTAAAAACTCCAGGCCAAATTGATTTCTGGTTTAAATCAACAGAATTACCTCAAGAATAAATTAAAGCTGATTAACAAAGTTAGAAACATTAAAGCTCACTAGATAATTTACTTAAGAAGGAAACATTTTTATAACACATTTTTTTATCTTGAAAAGTGCTGTGAGTTCATATTTATGGTGTGCTTGAAGAAGATGCTGCAATATTTGTCTGAGTATTTACTAGCTTACAGTAAGCATCTAAATCTACAGAGAAAATATGGTTTTGGCATAACTCCATGAAACAGATGGTCGGCGACTCCAGACAAACACCTTCCAGATACGAGTCCACATTGAGATAGCAAAAATAGTCCCTCACTTTTTTAGCAGTTTTTTCTCAGAATTTGGTAACAAGCTGTGGCATTTAAATAGAGCAATTTAAATGATCTTTAAAATGAAAATGCATTTTATGATATATAAAAAAAAAAAGTTAAAAGTTTGGCATCTGATGTATCTTTATTCAGTTAAACTTTCTTAATTCAGGAAAATTTGCATAGCTACTTCTCTAACACATATATTAGCAGTGTGATTTATTATATTCTGCTAATCTGCCAGACACACAACATTTTATTTTGTGTGTTTCTGTTTTTAACTCTGACGTGAGGTAATTGAGGAAAAACCAAGGAACCAATTAAAGTTGCTGATCTATATTAAATCTGCAATTAACAAGTTCAAGGCATTTATTATTTTAATTGCAGAGAGATCCAGAGAGAGTCATCGTACCAGGCACTGCACAGACATGCAGAAAGCCATGATCTGAACCCTGAATAGTTGTCAAGTATGTTAAAAAAAATCAAACAAGCCTTGTTGACTGTATGTGGCTACTACTGCTTATATGGATGGTCAGGGAGTGATTGCAGAAACTACTGCCATTAAAATCACTGAGCTCGGTTATGAAAGTGGGTAAGTGCAGCAGTACCGGGTTCTGCTGACATGAGGACCATGATGGAGCCCACTTTTTCAATACAGAAGTAGGAAAGAGGATCGTAATGTCACTTTTTATCTTTGGCCTTTGCCTTTCTTAGAAGTCATCTGCAACTTGGAATAAACTACTTTTTCCTACGCTTATCCCTATTTGTCTAGCCCAGCTGGGGCTGTGTGGGAGGCTGAAGAACAGCTCTCAGGCTTTTTTGCCCATGTTGGGGAGGTTAGAGCTGTTAGCAAACTAGTCCCCAGTCAGAGATCATGACTGATCCCAACCCACGTCTACAAAGAGTCTGTAAGTTCTTTGAGGGCTGACGGCCCCTTAATGGGAAGTTTTTCAACAACAGCAGTATTTTAAAAACTGTGGAGTATGCTAAGCTAGCTATGATTTTGCCCTTCTATTTAAGTCATATTCTATTGAATCACGAGCAAGGGATGTCTTTAGAACAAAAGGCCACATATCTTCTAACAGTCATGCTAGCCAAGCCCAAAGCCCTGAATTTTTACTAATTAGAAATAACTAAAATATAAGGTAAGTAATAAGGAGTTACTGGAATTGTGTATCTAAGACTGGTTCATTTGAAGAACATTATCTAAAAAGATATTTCCATGAATGCTAACAATTCAGACTGCAGAAGTGCACCACTAATTTTTTTTCCAAAGTGCACAATTAAAGAAGTTTATATAGAGCATATGCACAGGTAGGGATATATGTACTAAGACTACAACGCTTAAAAGCACAATCATAATTTGGCTAATTGGGCTTATTACTCCTACAGATACACAATTTACTGGTCACAGCAATAAACACCATCTGCTCTTTGCTAACTGGCAGCAACCTACCAAATTTTTCTAACTTAAGAGTTTGGATTGTAAAAGGAAGATCTAAAGGAGTTGAAATACAGTGGGATTTCCAAGCACACCATCTTACTCTTACTGATCAGAATATGATTTCATATTAGGTGAAAGATTTCTCTTTCCCAGGTGCTATATATGCAAAGTTAAGTTCTAAGTCAACAGGAACGAGGATAAGTTACAGTTGAATATCCAACCATAAAACTAATGTATCTTTCCTGTGTATGTTAGTGATACTGGACTAGTAAAAATGTAGCATAAAACTCAAATTTCTTTTCAGTCAAGGAAATTGTAGCAACAGTTAATTTGGACCCAGTATGTAAATTAACTGATTTAACATACATGCATATAGTATCTAATTTTGTAGAGAGCATTGTATTAAATTACAAATGGTTTATGTTAATCTAATTAAAAACTCTGTTAGTCAACTTGATTTTGCCTTTCATTATTAAAGTAATTACTCTTACAGCAGGATTTATATATCAATTTACATATACCGAGCACTATGCAAACATTAATTTTATTCTCAAGTCACGTTCGTAATCAAAGCAAAGCATTACTTTAAATTGATTGACATATGCAAACTCACACAGCTTTATGGAAGTTAAACAAGCAAGCGAAAGCACTCAAAAACATTTTACAAAATTCTGGTTCTTCCTCTCCTCCCCATCCCCATTTTCTGTACTGGTAGGGGATTTTTTTGTTCTTTCTACTTAGGACAAATGCAAGAAAATACTATCTTTCTTCCTTAGAGCTCATTACCTCATACTTTTTCTATGCTTAGAGAGGAAAACTAAGTATTTTTCAAGATTTTTTGATGAGGACTTGGCTGATCTCAAGCAGTAATGTAAAAAAAAAAAATATTTTGAGAGGCTCAAAGCATTCCAAAACAACATAAACAAAGTGAAAGCAGTTAAGTAATACTGTGTTAATTCAAAGACCTGAACCGGTGCTGAATAGTGTTCCCAAGCTGTTCTGGTATGACATCTGTCCAATTCATACTTAAATTTCAAGTTTTAAGTGAAAATTGTACAAATTTAAGACAATAGATGTTGTCCTCTACTTGTCCATTCAATCAAATGTGGCAGGACAGAATACAAACTCATACAACGCAGAATAAATACTGTTGGATATACTGCCACTGCTCAGGAGCTTCTTCTCAAAAACCACATTCGACACCACTTGGTTCCAAGAGCAGATTGCACACTAACCAAACATATTCCTTTTCTTATTCCTTTTGCTCACTGTGATGAGCTTATGGACGGAGAATAACCAGCTTTAACTTGATATCTGTCACAGATGGGTTTCCACTGGTTTACATCACAAACATACTGGGCATGTAAAGGTCCTCTTTATTCACCAAACTGAAAATGCCCTGGCTTGCTCTGCAGCATGTAAACCAGATGGTCTGCAGAGTCTCCTCCTCAGTACATGCGGCTAATTGCAATAGCAATAACCAATGCAGCAGATCCCTGAATTTACATTTCATTTAACACTGCTAATTGTAAAAAACAAGCCTAACATATATATTGAGAGTAATCACTCTGTAATTCGATGTAAATGTAGCAGATTTTCTAAGTGTGAAGAATCAATCACCGTGTTAAATAAGCACACAAGGAATGTGATTTTTTTTCCATTATCAGCATTTGCCAATGTTTAAAATTTGCCAAATTGATAGCCTATAGTACTCACTAATTGTAATTTAGAATACCTACTCAGTCTCATCATAAAACTTGAAATTATAGAGTTTGATAATATTTGAGTGTCGAAACCATCTAAAAACCTGGGACAGCTTTGCTGATGGCATCCTTTTGCGAGCAACATAACTGTCTTCTTCAGACATACTGAATGTAAAACAGAAAAAAGTACTTTCAGGGCAAAACCTTGAAAGAAGAACAAGACATACTGTATGTGACAAATAAGCTGGCAAGTACAAGCTGGAAGGCCTCAGTGGCTTTGAATAGCACAGGCTGCAATATCTAACAGTCCCCAGAAAGGAAGTCTTACTGTTGCAGCACAGCAACTGTTAACGAAACTGTGGCGAGCATACCTATGAAATATTAAATGGCCTGCTATTTTTTTTTTCACTCACACCATATTTTTTATCCCTGCATTCCCGGTTAAAATCTAATTCTCCCTCCCTTAAAAGAATACTATAGAAGTAATAATGAATTCCCCTCTAACACAAGCTTATCTAATATTTATTCCATTGTAATTACCCTGCTACAGCACATCTACAGTCTTCAAAAAGGATGAATGTGTTTGCAAAATATGTATTAAAGATAGTAACCAATGCAAAAAAAAGGGCAGTGAACATTTTCCATTTACACTGTCAAGCCAGTATGTCCCCAGCTCCAGTTTTTTAAGGGAGCCAGGAGATCTCTCCTGGAAGGGTTAAAGTGACACCATTAGCCATACCAAAGCAACTACCTTGGTACCTAGGTAGATGTTTCAGCCTGTGAAACTCACTTTCACATCGGCACCTGACCCGTTTGGGTAGCTGGTGGCTAGGTCTACAGAACTTCAAGCATATCAACAGCACACCCATGCTGTTGTCTGCCTTGAGCCCCAGTCGCTCAGTGAGCAGTGGAGGCTGCTGTAAATCTGCACCTGAGCTGCCCCATTCATTTCATTAACTGCATGTATCTCACACAAATTTATGAAGTTCATAAATACCAGGACTGGAGCTAAGTGTTCAATGCCTAGATCATGCAAAGATGGAAGAGCAACATCTAATCCTCTGGGGAACTGGCACCTTACTCTTTTATGTTCCTTTAGGAAATCACTGCATTCAAGTTGTAACTGATGAAGTGTTTTGATTTCCAGCCCTCAAGCATTTATACCCTGATGGATCCCTTATATTTGTCTCTCTGCAAAGGCTGTAGCCACTGAAACGATCTAAAGAATAACCACAACTATCATCACAAAAAATATGTGAAACAATAAGCAAAATTAACTTTCAACAGACACTGGGGAAAAATATAAGTGTAGCTTTTCTTGGAACTTTATATTCTGTAGAAAGTTCAAAAGTCCTTTGAAGTTTTTAATTTAATAAACACCATATCTGTCCCAAATAATTTAGATTACAGCAAAATAGAGAAAATAAATTGATACATTCTTAAAGGTAAAAAACAAGGATTTGTTCCACACGTGTAAGTTTCTGGGAAAGCTTCCCCACTGCAGATTTATTTAAAAATCAAGCCTATTCCCCTTAAAATTGAACACATCTGTAGATAATATTGTACCAAAATACGAAAAGAGTGGTGCACTTCAACACTGAACACCAATGAAATCAGTAGGCAGCTACTGATTGATCTAATCTCCATTTAAGATGCTGTACAATGGTGTTGACAACCTAGCAAAGGTACTCTCACATTTAAACACTATCCATAAACTCACAAGTAAACCTGTATGTTTTCATCATTAGATTCAGATTAAACACTGCTTTATGAAAGGCTTATTTAATTTAAAAAACAGAGCATAACTATAAGATTCATTTAAAGCATCTAAATTCATAGATATTTCCCTCAGATGACAACTTTCATCTTCATGAGGTTTTTTCTTATGGCATGTAACATGCTGTTTTCTTTATACTCACATCATCTAATGGATATTTCTGAATGTATTTTAACAGCATAATTTCCAAACTAACCTTTGTCAAATGCTTGAAGATGTAGAGTATGGACATTACATGTAATTTGGTTATTTGTAGGGGTGTCCATCCCACATCTATAATTTATAATAATAGAAAGTAGCTTTCTTGTTAATCTTTAGCAAACACAAAACAAATGAGCATCAATTGTGCCCAAATTCTAGAACAGCTTTCAGCAGTTTCACAGCAGTCAAGCCTGGTGAGGATTGAACTTTACTATTTCTCTAAGAAATACCAGAGAATATTTATCACATGAAAGTTTCTGATTTATTTTATTCACACAGAACAACTTCTATGAAATGACAGGAAAAATGACTGTGGAAAAGAACAATATTAAATTAGGAAAAGGATTGGTCTATTAAAATCCTATTTCCAAATCGTGGAAGTATAGGGAAAAAAAAAAAAAAAAAAAAAAGAACTGAAATACACCACATCTTGTACATCAGTCTGCAGACTACAGTGGGAAAAAGTTCTATAGGGAAACTGCTAGCCCCAGTCAACTTAGTTCTTTCATGTTCTCAAGACAGGCCCGGTGAAATGCATGAAGTGACAACATACCATGTCCCAGCTACCATGACACAGACAGAGATATGTACTGGTGGCTCTGAAGAGAATGTATATTCTGAGAATCTCACAAGAGGTCTGTGCAGACTCCAGAGACATACTAGCTGCAGGAATATGCAGTCTTTACATAAAACAAAAATTGAGGAATGCTGGAGAGAACTTCTGGAGACCAAATGTAGGTTGGAGCTGAAAGCTGTGACCCAGCACAGCAGCACTCTTTGCAATATTTTCATTACACCATGAACATATTCAGAGAGAAAGGGATGTGAAAAACATAGTCTGAAATAATGGTGTTAGGAGGAAAAACTGAGATTCACCTGGAAGTGAGGACACATCTAGGATTGTGAGAGTCCATACAACAGGAAAAGACCTCAATTGAAATATAAAGAATCCAGCTCCAAATATGCCTAAAATTAAAAGAAATTACATGTGCAGGATATGGAATAATATTTAACTCACATATTAAAATCAAGACAATAATCTTTTAAAACTCTGAAGTTGCATAAAAATAAGGGAAGAAAAAGTTACCATTAACTACCAGCCTAAGAAAACTCAAAAAACCAAATCCACAAAAAAACAGGTATGAGAAGAAGTCTGAGGAACAACTCAGAGAAAATATAGAAAATGAAAACAAAATATTTTTCAAAGATTTGGAAGCCAGACAGAGAGCTGGTAGGGCTAACAGCTGTTTAGACTATAAAAAGGAGTACTCACAAAAAATGAGGTCAGAACACAAAAATAAAATGCTTTTTCTCCATCTGGGTTCATAATGGAGGAAACTGTGACAGGTGGTTGAAATGAAGGTAGTGCAAGAAAATTTTTCAATTAATTCCTAATTAAATTACCAAAAATAAAAATAAGCAATAAAATTAGTGAATAGGAAAATAAATACATTACAAAGGTGAAGAGCTGACATGACTATTCTAAAGGAAAATAATTTCTTAGCAATCTATCAGTGTTTTCCAAAGAACAAACATGGAAAAGAAAGTAAGCTGGTACCATGTACTTGATTTCCCAAAGACATTATTTTTCACATGGTCCTTTACGAAAGGTTCTTGATGAACTCAGTCTGACATGGGATTAGAAGGAAGGCCCCCTCATGGATTAAAAAAAATAATGTTAAATGATAGGAAATATTTAGAGTAAATGGTCAGTGGAAAGAAGTCATTAATTGAGTCAGGCAGGGATCCAGTGGGAGACCCAAGCTGGAAAAAGGAGTGAATAGTGAGAAGAGAAACGTAACTGAGGATGCTAAGGTAAGTCAGGGCTCTGAAGGCAGTACTCACTATAAAAAACTACATGTTATGGTACCTGGTGCTAAAATGTCAGCTCAAATTCAACATAAATAAACGTAAAACACATCAAAAAGCACCTCGTCTTTATAACTAAACTGTGCTGATTCTAAACCCTCAGAAATTATATCAAGAAAAATAACAGATAACTCAATGCGCAGTGGTAGTGAAAAAAAAGTAAATTGTACATGCTGTTCTATGAATTATTTGGGAATCAATAAAGATAAAAGCATCATGCTACTTTATAAATCAGTAATACCACACCACCTTGAGATCATTTACAGTTATGGCCTCTTGATTTTAGAAAGGCCATAGTAAGACTGGGCAATTTGGGCAAAACCACAATGTTTGTGTACAATAAGTGCCTAAATAGGAATCACTGAGTGAGTCCTGAGCTATGATTCTTCATTTTGAAAAACACAGTTGAAAACTACAACAAATTGCTAAAATCTGAGAAGCATGAATAAGGCCAATTGGACATGGTCTCCAGAGACGACTCCAGGACACAAACTGGGAGAGAGCAGAAGATCCTAGCAAGCAGCAGTCTCAAAACTAGTAAAAAAAAACTTTCTGCATCAAATTCCTCCAAATTTGAATTTTAAAAGTGATTTTCAGATTCTTCAGAAGGAACTACGCTGAGCTCAGGACATCCTAGTTGAAAGCTGGGACAATATTTTGGAGATGTATCTCTGCATGGTTTGACTGTACTCACATTCGGGTATAGGTGTCTGGCGCTGGTCACTGCTGGACGGGCTAAACCAGAGCAATGTTCTCATTATGAGGCACTGAATTCATGGCATGCACTAACTGGATTATAATGTGATTTGCAAGAGTTTGCAATCGTCAAAGAAAATCCGTGTGTCATACTGAAGCAAGTATTGCCCCCTATTTTCTTAAATCACTTTCTATTTTCATCGTGTGTATGGTCACCAAAACATTACTGTCCAAAAATCATTAGAAACAGAAAAAGCAAACCCATTTTGTTCATATTGTACTGTACTTCGAAAGTCATTATATCTTTATGCAATGTTTTATTTTGAGATGTGATACAATATTCTCCTTATTCTCCTTTCATATGTAAGGCATATATAGAGAATTCTTCTCCTGTAATCCAAACATAATTGTCTTAAACAAATATAGTAAAAAAATACATATTTGCAGCACTCTTTGATCCAAATATTAATCTCTAAAGATACAATTTTTGACATTCCTCTGGAGTTGGATCTACAAGATTTTGTTCAGATGCAAAGACAACAATTTACAACAGTGATAGCAATTAAATAAATTATTTTCTTCATTTAAATAAATCATCATCCCTAAAACATGAATTACATTCATCTATGGTGGCATGTTTCTTTCTGCTATTCAGCTGGAGTTCTCAGTGTGTAATTTTTATTCCATGCAGCTGGAATTTGATGAATAAATTAATTCCTTGTTTCATTTCAGATGCCACATGTATAACTAGGCTGAAGACCTAATCTTACTTCCCTATTCGTTCGGATATCACCATATTTTTGTGCATAATAAATGGATGTAATGTAACTAATATGGAAGTAACCCTGTTACAGAATAATCGCTCAACACTCTAACACAACTCTCACACTCGTTCTGGTCTGCATCAGATGGAAAAAACGAGAGTGCAGAATGGGTTTCTCTCTGTATTTTTTTTTTTGTTGATTTACTAAAACTGCAATGATGTATTCTATACAGAATGAAACTTCAAAGTTATTATCCATCCCTTGAAAATATGATTTTCAAAGACAGCAGTTTACAGACTTGCCAAGTAGACAAAGAATTAATAAATTAAGTGAAGTAAATATATTTGTGAAGTAGATTTTTCAGGTAGTAACATTAATTAAAGTTCCTTATTTTTACTTTGTCATCTCAAAGCACCAAGTTTATTTATTATATGACAGAATTCACCATGACAGAGTGAAGAAGTGAAAATGTGTTTGGTATTGCAGGTAAACATTAAGGTTTATATGTTATATATATATATTTTAATATTTATTTTATCTTTACAAGGCTTTGAGGCAATTATAAACTGGAGGTGTGAGGTAGCAAGCAAACTTCTAAACAATTATTTTTCAGAGGTAGTTAAAATGTGATGAAAAACTGGTTATTATTAACAGAAAAGCAATCAAACTAGTTCATATAAAATTACAGGATATGGAGAAGATGAGCAATGAGTTAAAAAGAAAGTAATTCAAACATGTTTACAGCACAGGATTTATGACAAGTCTTACGGAAACATGACAAAAATACCCTTTCACTGTCATATTTACTCTTAATTTGCACAATTAGAGTCTACTGTATACTTTGGAGAAAAATATATGTAATTAGAGAAAATTAGTGAAACGTTCAATGTACTCAGTTTTTCCTTATTTTAATGTAAATGGTTTCAAAGTGCTGTGATGTAAACTGCTAAATGCCAGGTTTCAGAGCTAATCAATAGTTTCTGTTTTATATTAAAAGGAATTTTTAAATGCCATTGCCAGTAGACCCGTATGTATACAAAAAAGTATGTATAACTCAAATGAACTGGACCAAAAATCTATTACAGTAATCTCTCATTTTTTTATAACCAGAGCACAGTCCCCATTGACCTGAAAGTTAGAGGTAATCAATGTCCCAGTGTCTCCAAGCAAAATTTAGTGCAGCATATCTGAAAACAAATACTGTAAATCAAGCACTAAGTAGAAACAATAATTTATTAGGAGCTATAAATATCTTCCCATTCTATACAAAATGGTTCCTTATAACTGAGATTTCCCTATACTGGAAAATGTAAGCCGGACAAAAATGTCCCAGTTAAAAACATATTGGGCATGTTTCTCTTTTTAAAGAGTTTCTTTCTTAGCTCTTTATCTTACCCTGTATCATTAGCAATTCTAACATGTTTAGCCAATTACTATGAATCCTTACTTGGTTAAAGGGGCTGTATGCAGCTAATCAGATCGGTTTCCTTTCAGTTGCAACTGCAATTTCAATCCCATTATCCCATTAAAAATAAAATCCACTGTTTATTAAAATTATTAAAACAGAACAATATTTAGGACAAACTTCGGGAATAAAGACTCTGTTCTAGCTTTGCAAAACAACTGATTTCTGTTTAAGTTCATTGATTTCATGTTGGCATAATCCATATTATCTCATATAGATGTATACAAGGAGGTTAAATTTGCCCAAAGTTAGTGGCCTATATTACCCTGGGGAGGAGGGAGCAGTATCCCAAAGGAAATTGTGTAAGAACCAAAAAATGGAGAATTTAATCTTTAAGATGACTAAAATATACATTATGGAGTATATCACATGCTGCACAGGATTGTCTTCTATGTTTCACAGATTCGTGCTCATGAGTTCTGGCTCGTTTCATTTGAAATAATTGCAGTGCAATGACTGTATTGTGATTTGGATTACACGCTTGCGCACATTTGCAAAACCCGTGTTCGCATGTCTCAGCAAGCAGGCAGAACAGCTCTCGGTTCCACAGTCAAGCAGTTCTTGCTTCTGCCTTGGTTAAACTTCTGAAATTACTAAACCGCTGAGCTGATGAGGACGTGCAGTCTGCAAATATGCATGTACACAGGCCAGGAGATAAACTCAGCCCTGTACTTGGGCATCAGTCCTGCTAACATCACTACAAGTGTCCAGGCAGGGCTGTGGAACAGTCATGAGCTCTCTCCCATGCAATCTCCAAGCAGCTGTTGGGAATTAACTGGGCCAGGAATGACTTCCAAGATGCATATTTTATGAAGTCATCTTGTTACAGAGGGTAGCAGATTTAATGCTATGGACGTGGCTAGATTGTAACAGCTGGCCATAGAGACTAACAGGCGCTGGCACTGTGTAATTTGCGATTACAGATGCAGCCACGTGCGCTGTGGTTACAGTTGAAATCCAAGAGCAAAATATTGATTGTCTCTGTTGTGCTAGATTTTCATCTTCATTTAATTAATGTTATAAGACTGTTAAACCCCTCTGAAATGTATGCATTAAAACAGGTTTTCCTATATACAAAACCACTCAGTGTTTAAAGTACAACACATACGTATTAATCACTTAAATCTTTCCCTGTAAGGCTGAGACAAGATTATTGATTACTATTATACCCTTACACGAGAGAAGGAATAAACTCACTCCTTATCCTAAACCACTTTTAAAAAACCGTAAGACAGGAAGTATAACACTCCAAAGAGATGTAATTAAAGTGTTTTGAAAGAAGAAGAACAAAATATGACTTTCCCCTTTCTACCCAGCTAAGTCAACCACCATTTTACTGAGAGCTGTAGTAGCAGACTTAAAAAACAATTTGCAGTATATCACCAAACCTAAGGAGTTTTGTCAAATCACATTTTGAAAGACCTTGGTAATAAAGTACACTATCTCATTAAAAACATTCTGTAAAATGAAAAACATGCATTCAGTACAAAACATCAATTGAGGCAAAGGAGGAATTCTACAGACCAAGTGAATGTTAATTCATGTGTTTTGGAAAAAAAATGAAATAATATTTCACAAGGTCTGAATGATGCATCACAGAAACCCATTTAATCTATTAGAAATATTTGAATGAACCTGTTAAAAATATTTAGACGAATATAGGAAAATGTGGATGAATATATTTTGTCTTCTTGAATGTACTGGGCACAGTAATTCTCAAGGGGTTCAAGATGTTAATGAAGAAGCTGAGAAACCACAGAACAGGAGGTGAAGTTTCTTTTTGTGAACTACACCCAGGTAAGAGTTAAAGAAAAAGATAACTGAAGGACCTGGACTTTCTCATGCTAATACTGAGTTTTTCCACTACAAATTTTCTACTGTACAAATCACTTAGGCAAGAACAGCGATTTACTTTGGTCTGGACTTCACAGAATCAGAGAATATCAGGGATTGGAAGGGACCTTGAAAGATCAACTAGTCCAATCCCCCTGCCAGAGCAGGAACACCTAGATCAGGTCACACAGGAA
>VXBJ01007361.1:815076-848862 GCA_013400055.1 Nycticryphes semicollaris
CAGATGCAAGACTCTACACTTGCCCTTGTTATATTTCATTAAATTTCTCCCCACCCAGCTCTCCAGCCTGTCCAGGTCTCGCTGGATGGCAGCACGGCCTTCTGGCGTGTCAGCCACTCCTCCCAGTTTGGTGTCATCAGCAAACTTGCTGACAGTGCACTCTATCCCCTCATCCAAGTTGTTGATGAATCTATTGAATAATACTGGTCCCAGTACGGGTCCCTGAGGGACTGCACTAGATACAGGCCTCCAACTAGACTCCGTCCCATTGACCACAACTCTCTGGATTCTGTCTTTCAGCCAGTTCACAATCCACCTTCGTACCCTATTGTCCAGGCCACACTTCCTCAGTGGAATAAACAATTTTGGCAGTGTCAGAACAGCTGTGGAGGGTGCCGCAGATGTGGAAGTTATGGGTTCTGCTGTTAGAAACCCACAATACACTTAATGGTCAAGCTGAGAGCAACAGGCAGGTGATACAGAAAGCAGACTCTTGTGAACAGCAGCTACAAAACACACTGCTAGCAGGTGGATGGCTTCACCCAGCACCCAGAAAATAGGGTAGCTATTCAGTCTGCCCCAGGTCTCATCCAAGTGACAGCAGCCTTCACCGCAGATGGCGCTAGCCAGCTATCCACCTCAGCTAGCTAGCCTGGGGACACCTCACAATGCGGGATCATGTGTTGCAATTACATCTTCTCTATACTTAACATGGCAAAGAAAACCCAGTATAAACAACTGCTAGATGCCCCTTGTGGAAAAAGATGACAGTTAAAAGATTGAGGCTTTGCTTACATAATGGCATTAAAAATGTATTTAAAACAAATTATGAAGTACTTAAACTGCATTTATCTCTTGTTTGGACACATTTACTCAAAATTGATGTGGTCTTAATTTGAATTAATTTCTGTACCAAATAAATGCAGAACTAATTAGGACAACAAAATTCACTGCACTAAATTTTCCTAATAATCTCAAAGCAAATACATCCCTCTCATGCAAAAAAAGTATAAAAGTCTGAATCTTACACCTTTTTTCTTTTTTGTTTTTTTTTTATTTTATACGGGGACACTGAACATCTTATAAACCCTTTCTGACACTGAAATTAAAGATGTCATAACTCTGTTTAGAGGAGCTGATTCTTTTGCAGAGATGATAAATTAATAGTTTTATTTCAAAGACAAAATATCACCTTTCCACTCTAGCTAGATTAGAAATTTTTCAGCCAGATGGTATAGGTTTTGGAATGTTACGCTGTATGCTGAGAATATTTGGAAAAAATTAATTACTGCAATCACTGCTGTATCAACTGTAGTAATATTTAGTTCAAATTCATGATATTCCTGCTTTAGGAGGGGATTTGAACTAGATGATCTCTAGAGGTCCCTTCCAACTCTGACAATTCCGTGACTCCATGATATTAACCTCTCCCCAATCTGGAAATATCAAATAATTTCTTTAAACAACAAATGCTTCTTACTCCAGTGAAACAACATAATTACTGAAATAAAGACACTTCAACATAAGGCAAACACACTGTGTGAATATCAAATGATGTTAAAGTAATTTTTAGGAAGAAAAAATTATTTTCAGTAAACAATCTGAATGAGGAAGCATAGAGATTTACAGCTATGATAATTTAGGCTTAAAAAAGACACCATCTATTACAAACAGTACCTCTCTTACGAAGAGCCTGATCACCTGCAATGCACTTCTTAAAGAGCGTAATTTTCATTACCAAGCAAATTTTCATAAATGTTTGCTTTCTTTTCTGAGAGGGGTTTCATGAGACTTAGAAAAAAAATGTTAAACTGGAAGTAGGAATATATGTCCCCACATGGGAATAAAACAACACCTACCAATAAGCCATTCAGAAGGCTTAACATTAAAATGCTTTTAAAATATCTTTTTGCTTATTAACTGCTTTCTACACCACTTTGGGGAATTTGCTTTCTACCCTTCTTTCTATCTTTTTTTCTCCAAAAAGAAGTTTAAAATTTGAACCACTCAAAATGACTAATTTCCACTGTATGAGGAATTCTGATTTTTTTGCTTTTTCCTCCTGATCAAAGCAGAAAAAATAGTGAAACAATTGTAAAAGTATGAAGTAGGTTTATAACCTACTCTTTGGAGAGTTTAAATATTTTCACTGTTTCAAAAATAATTTGAAGTGTGACCTTTTGTTTTTATTTTTATTATTTTATATTATGTTGTGATTTCATGAATGGAAATTAAGTATCTGATGAAACACCTTCTTCTCTTTCAAGAAAGAGATGTTTCACCCAGTACTTATTAAAAGCTGTCACAACTTAAATGTTAAAAAAAATATTTCAACTATAGTTTTGTAGCATGTTCTCAGACAATATTAATGCATTGCTATGAATAGTTTAATATGTTTAAAATGCAATTATAAAATAAATTAGCAACATATTTCTCAATTTTTTAATAAAAGTAATCTAAACAGTCTCTAAAACACAGAATTGCTTTTTTCCAATTATCAAATGCACCATTAGCAAATTTGCTGGAGATACAAAACTGGGAGGTGCTGTTGATTCTCTTGAGGGTCAGGAGGCCTTGCAGAGAGATTTGGATACATTGAAAGGTTGGGCTATGATTGATGGGATGAAATTCAACAAGTTGAAATGCTGGATTCTACATGTAGGATAGCATAACGCCAGGCACAAGTATATACTGGGAGAGGAGTGGCTGGAGAGCAGCCCTGCAGAAAGGGATCTGGGGCTGCTGGTCAACAGCAAAGTCAGCATGAGTCAGCAGCACAATCTGGCAGCCAAGAGGCAAACCACATCCTGGGGTGCATCAAGAACAGTATAACCAGATGGTTAAGAGAGGGGATTATCCTACTGTATTCAGCTTTGTGGCAGCCCCACCTGCAGTATTGTGTGCAGTAGTGGGCCCCACAATTTAAGAAGGCTGTGAAGGCCCTTGAATGCATCCAGAGGAGGGCAACAAAGCTGGTGAAAGGGCTGGAAGGAATGTCCTATGAGGACCCTGGGTTTGTCTAGTTTGGAGAAAAGGAGGCTGAATGGTGACTTCAGTGTACTCTACAGCTGAGAAGGGGAAGTGGAGATGGAGGTGCTGATCTTTTCTACTTGGTATCCAGTGACAGGATGTGTGAGAATGGTTCAAAACTGCATCAGGGGAGCTTTAGACTGGATATTATGCAGCAATACTTTACTGAGAGGGTGGTCAAACATGGGAACAGGTTTCCTAGAGAGGTGGCTGATGCCCAAAGCCTGTCAGTGTTTAAGGGGCAATTGGACAATGCCCTTAATCATATGTTTTGGCTTTTGGTCAGCCCTGAAGTGGTCAGGCTGTTGGACTCGGTGATCACTCATCCAACTTCTTTGGAAGTTCCTTTCTTTTCTATTCTATTCTATTCTATTCTATTCTATTCTATTCTATTCTATTCTATTCTAACCCATATCGCTGTAAAAGCTCTCACTTAGGCTCAAGAACATTTTGCCTTAACAGCACCAATGTGATGGTGTTTCATGCTTTGTAGTCAGAGCTTAAGTAACAGTCTAGTCAATATAAAGAAATAACTACATTTTTAACTTTGGAATTTATCTTTTCTCGTTCAAGTCATGGGATGATTCTTATGAGTCAGATCTAATTTACATAATTATAATTTTATTTTTAGCTTGGTATTTCAGAGAAAGTTGTTCCACAAAGCTGATGAAGAATAACATCATATTTAGGGTGCTCTTGTACTCTAGTTCCCTGCAGTCTGCACTGTAAGTTCCTAACCATAGCCCTTTTTATGGAAAGAACTACCATGTTCCCTGAATATGGTCTCCACTGTCCACAGAACTTGCAAGAATTTAGTTGTCTGATCCCTTTAAGATGCAGCTGAAATTAGTAAATACAAAGAATACATTCAATTTAGTGGGACTACAAGCTGAAAGATAATGAATATAGACACGTTTTCCTCCTTTAAAGACCTGGCTGGGAAAAAATAACAAAATCCCTCTCAAATCTACTCTCCCATCTTTGCAGTCACAATTTTCTTGTTAATACAAAAGGAGGTGTTTTTGGTGTTTTTTTTTTTTAAATTTTGGCTTTTGTCTTCAAATTCCATGTCTTCTAAGCTAGGCAGGTTCTGTGAGAATAAAATTAGGCATTGATTTCCATGTTTAGTATACCTTGCACAAATCTCTAGTCCTCAACAAATCCCTGTATCTCAAAACTGTTTCCGACAATTGGCTTCATTCAGAGCATGGCACAAGAAACTGGCTTCTGAGGAAAATGTCAAGGACAGATTATGGGGAAAATTGCCAATGTGAACATTTCTTGACCTTTGCCATACTTTGACTTCTGAGCCCTTGCACCTCCGAGTCTCGAACCATCATTGTACAGTTTCAGGCAATGATACAACTTGCATGAGGAAACCTTGATACATCTTTAAGAGGAAAAAAGTGGTTTCATTGAAAGAGCTTTTTTTTTTTTTTAGAAAAAAAAATATCTATAAATAAAAAAGCTGTCTGAAGAAAAGGTAGCAACAAGTTTTAGTGATGTGTGTTCAGAGAAATCAGTGCTCTTTCAGATGACTGGTCAGAAGTATTAAGTGTTTTCTGTGAAATCATCTCCTCTGCATGGTTTCAAGTAAAGAATTAGAAAATGAAGATGAAAATGTAGGACAGAGAAATGGTCGCTAATATCTGGAATAACTCAGCTAGTCATATGACAGAAAACAACTATCGGCAGAGTGCAGGCTATCAACTTATTTTTATAATATAAAAAATCAAAGCAAAATTATCTCTCTTCCAGCAATGTGTTTAATGACTTTAAACCCAGCAAAGTTAAAAAATGCTGTGGAAGCTTGATGCCTCAAAGCATCAGATCCTTTCTTTGAAAACTATCCAGAACAGCTGGTCTTGCCATTCAGTAATGCTACACCTCTTTGTATGAAGGGTATCTTCATACATATTGCAGTATCTTCAATAACTTTCTGGGTATTCTTGAAAAGGCGGACACAGCTAATAGCAGACAACATATAGGCAAATAATTTGTGAAGGAATTCCTTTTCTGTACTGCCAATGATTATGTTAATACAGCACTAAAAAATAAAGTTCCATCATCCAAATGTGCATAAAACACATTCTGCTATTCATGGCCATTGAAATTAATTCATGTTAGGTAAAGATCTTTTTTTCATTGCAGACCTTGAAAACTAGAGGACTTCTGTAATAACACACACAAATAATTTTTAAAAGAACAGTAGCTGCTTGTGAGCTCTTTTCGCCAACATTTCATCTTCTCATTCAGCCCAAGGCTACACAAACCTGTGCTAACTCTGAATGCCAAGGGGTTGCTACTGGGAAGTCTGGGGGTGTTGCACACAGCACACACAAATCTTGTTCATTCTGCACCTGCTTTCTACAACGTTAGTGACCTCTGTGGAAACCATCAGGGGTGAAATCCATTGTCTGTTACAAAGTTACTGCAGGGGTAGGAAAATACTGAGCATTTAACCTTTATGTATCCTCCAACTAGGCCTCAGCAACAAGGGTAGCAGAATGACAGGCCAGATGTGCTGTTTAGAGAAATACTTGCTGTCCTTCAGCACAGCTGTTCTACCTGCTACATTTAGTACAATTAGAAAATTAAGTGGTTCCAGTACTAAATCATGTGACCACTGCATTTCCACACTCATCACAAGAAGGACACTGAGAAGGCTAATGGCAAGCTGCTGATGAACATCTGCAACTCAGTACTTCATAGGCTTGATGCCTCATTCAGGCTGGTCTCACTGGAGCAAGGCATGCTTTTAGAGGGCTGTTCCGTAGCCTAGAAGATCTTAGCACTTAATTATATTAACTTTTGTATATTCTTCTACTTCTCTTTCAGTTACTGCTCAAGACCAACAATATGGTTAACAAAAAGAACCAGCGATTGTCAGAGTACAGCATGGAAACTGCATAGAGAGCCAACAACTCAATCAATAGGTTCCTAGTCTAATATACTACTATTATGAATGGACTCACAACAGAAAGGAAATTATTTATAATTAGCTGCTGTAAAAAAGAGTACATGCACACATACACACCTACAGAGGTAATAACTGTAGAAATCAACTTAACTTTTAAATGAGCTGCTTTAAATATGTGACTTAAAAATAAGCTAGTAATCATAAGTAAATATTGAAAAAACTATACATCAATGATAAATTTTCACATAACAAAAGTTATTAGAAATAATGTCATAAACAGTTTGAAACCATTAATTTCCCTTTTAACACTGAAGAAGCAATTTAATTTTTCATGTCAGATGAGACTAAAAGATAAAGCCTTAGCACAGAAGATATTTAATCTGATAAAAAACTCAGCAGTTTTATGGAATTGGCACAGAATGCAAACCCAAGAAAACTTTCAATATTTGTTGAATTGAAATCTAATAAAATTCAAATTTCAGTGAAATATTTTCCTATTTAGGAGACTGAAAGTTGGCCATGTCAAAAACAAGTTGGGGAACATTTGACAGTTTAATAGTACAGACAGTTTGGCTCAAGTGACTGGTAATATCCTCTAGGACTTACTCATTTAACAGACTAGTTCTGGCCTAGGACCCAATTCCTACTATTGTATCTTAATGAGTACTTAAATGAGCCTTTAAGCTATTCCAGTGCCCACTAGGTAGGGAAGATGAAGAAACAAATTCAAGATGAAGAAGTTGAAGTTCAATACTTCAAAAAGTCCTGCTTAACCTTAGCTGAAATTAATCAAAATACCACTAAGAGTCTAGACCATTGTTTAAAAGTGATTTCTTTCTTTTTTTTTCCAGAAGATATTTTAATTATGGGAAACAGAAACAGAAACACTGAGAGTTTTGGCAATACCCTTCCTCTGCAATATTTTTGTTGTTCCTGTTATTCCTAAATTGTGCAGTTCAAAATTCTTCTCCAGCAACACCAATATGTAAAATATGCAATAAAACATCATGCCAAAGCGTTCAATCATTTTCTCTTCATATCCAAAAGGTGTCACCTTCAGAAAAGACACTGACGTAAACACAGCTAAAAATGGAAGGGACACTTTCTATATTTAATTGGGAGCTGGAAATGACGCCAAAGCAGTTCAGGATAATCTTCTCATGCTCAAACACGCACATATCCAAAGACCCTTCATTCAAAAAAAACTAAACAGCTGATAGTAAAAACTAGGAGGAATGATTAATCTCTTAGAAATCAAAGAATATGAGAGCTTTGTAAAATACAGGCTCAGTAGCTCTTTACCTATTTCATCAAGAAACCCCCAAGCAAACTGCATGCCTCTGTTTTCAAGCCATGTTTGTTTAATGTGTTCACAAAGAGATTAATTTCAGACCTGAGGCCTGAAGTACTGCACAACCTAAGTCTGTTAATATCATCTCAAAATACATGTGACACAGTATTAGGCATAGGCATTAAAAACTCATTTTGCAGATTCTGATTAGTGACTGTCTAGTATATTGCCTATTATAAACTGATCTTAGCTTTTCTTAAAATCTAAAAATATCTCATCACCCCTTCTTCTGACCGACCTGTGTACTAATCTCAATATGTGGTTAATGGATCTCATGCCTCCATTAGACAAAGCTTGGCTTAAAAATAAGACATTTCTTCCATAAAAATTACAAAAGTATAGAATAAAACAAAGCAGTCAGCACCTCTTCAGGCATACTGATGTTGAGCTTTCGAGAGAAAAATTTGCATGTGCACTGTTATTTTTATTAATTTATAGTAATCAACAAAACAAAAGAATGTAGTTGGGCAGGTTTTCATTTCAATGTTTTTTACCTAAAGTTTGTAATTTTTATTCAAGTATAGCAAAAAAGAGTTTTTTCTGGCAATCAAGCAGTAAGAGTGATGGATAGTCACCTGTACATAGCCCTAGAAACATTCACCAGCTGTGCAAAAACCATCACCACTAATAACTGGAACAAACTCTGTACAAAATAACCATTCTAGGAAAACCTTCTCAAAATGATTTGCCACCTGCCATGCAGATGGAAATAGTTTTGCTCTGATTCATGAATGATTGTATGGTAACGTCTCAATAACTATAAAGAGTACTTCTGAAATACTCACCTGCTATTTGAGGCTGTTCCAAGACCAACCAGATAACCGTGGGCAGATTGCCTCACAGTTCAGGCTGAAAAAACCAATAATCTAGATTTTATTAAAGAAAATATACTGATAAGAGAATGATGGCCAAAATATATATTTCTGCTAATTAAAAGTGCAATACATTTCAGTCATGTTTTTCTAACTGGAAACCCTGTTTTTCGTGTCTTATTTATTTTCCTTTTACTTGCATAACTTAGAAACATCTCATTCAGAGTCCTATCTAAGTAGCAAAGTTAGGATACGTGACCAAAGATGTCTGAGATGTTACTGCAGAGGAAATGAGGGTTTGAAAACTGTTCTCTGGGGGTACTAGAAGAGCACGTGGGGGATAAAGTTGGTGAAGTGACTGACTGGATATGAAGTTGAGTGACCATGAGTGAAAGACTGTTCTTTCTTGCCAGTTATGAAAGAGTAAAAGAATTACCCCTCATCCATGACTTTGAGCCACCCCAATCTTATAAACCATGCAGCAGGACTGAAGAAGAAGTAACATGAGAAGTTATATGGATAGGGCACAACATGGAGATTCTGACCCTATCTATTTTTATTGGCTAATGCAAAGAAAACAAAATTGTAAAATAATTAGAATATCCTTTAAACATAAACAAACAGTTTACACCCCATGCACTGAAGAAAACAAGATTCAGTAAAACAAAACTATATTAAGATCATATTAGGCAAAAATCTGTAAGTACAGATTAAGAGATAGCTGATGCCATCTTGAAATAAGGGCACAAGACTGACCTTCAGAAAAAAATGAAACCAAACTGAAACAAAACTGCTGAGTCTTAAAAATCCTCTCATATGCTCCAGAGGCTCTCACCCCAGTGTAACATTTGCATTGAGATGTCCACTTTCTCCCACAAAGTCTATTCAACCACAGCTCCACAATCCAACCTTCCTACAGACTCATATCAGTTCCCCTGAGGCCTTGCTCCAGTACACTTCATCTACCAACACTGCTCTACCTCTTTTCTATTCAAGACAACATATTTTTTACTCTCCTCTCTATGACACAGGAAACAGGTCATTTATTGGAAAGTGTCTACTAATGTTAGAAGTAATAAATAGATATTAAGTCCACCTAGTGCTTTTTCGTATTAATGTTTTCCAAACGCATGTTTTCTTTCTGCTCTCTGTGAGGAAAGACAGCTGAGAGAATACACAAAGACTGATTTTTGAATGCTCTTTTTATTTTCTTTATAAATTCTTGCAGGTGATATATTGCTATTTCTAAAATATTAGGATAATGTGTCCTGTTTCTGAATTCTAGTTGTTTCTGAATCAAACTCAATATTAGAATGTAACACATTTTCTGTGAGAAGTCACAACAAAGTGGATGAAGTTTTTCATGGGTGCAGTTGATTAAGACTGAAGGTTCATTACCATAAAAAAGTATTTTAGAAAAGGGAGTGTGTGAAAGCATGATTATAAGAAAGAAACCAATAATTATAACGACTTGAAATTAAAAATCACCACTTATTATTTATTATTTTTATTATTTTCTATTATTATTATGGTGATTATTATTAAATAATTAAAAAAGAGAGTAATAATCAGAAAGTATTTAAGCAGATGCAGAACCCTGCAAAACATGCTCTTCAAGACTAAAATAGCCTTTTGTTTACTTTCACTTGTTAATCATCATGACTTTCAAAGAAGGTGTGTTTACAGGAAACAATCTTAGAGACTAGCAATGAAAACAAAAAAGCCACCCTCAATTGCCCTGTTAAATTGAACACAAAATGTCTAATTCTGACAGGCAAAGCCCTTCAGCATTTTGCCATTATGGTGATGCTCAAAAAAAGTGCTGATTGCATGACTTTGCACTAATATTATCACTGTACGCTCATTGTGTGTACGAGGATCATTACAGATAAGAGGAAAACCACTTTTCATCATCTAGAAAACAAATTATTGATACGGCATGACGCTACAAACAACAGTAGGACAATGTAAAACAGTAGTTTTATGCTGATGGAACTTCTAAAGAGAAACGAATGCAGGTCCAGAGAGGAACTCTCTGCTATATTGTGAATTAATAACTTACAAAAAATTATGAGAAATAGTACAAAATATCTGAATACATTATATTACTCTGAAAATTTTTTAAACAAACAACAATATGATCATATATGATGGGCATCTTTTGCCAGTTCTATCCTATTTATTCTATTCCCAAACAGTCTTTTAAGTAGCATCAAAGATTCTTCGTGGTAAGATAAAGATATAGAAAGCTGGTATGGTCTTAAAATATGATGTTGCTACAAAAAAGCTACCTATAGACCTCAATAAAGCACTACAAAATAACTGAGCTCTTTGCTCAGACATTAAAAAGTAAAAGAATGAGAAACCACTTGAATATGTGAAAATCAATAAAGAAAGCATTCATTTTTCTCATTCTTATGTTCTAGATGCAATAGTAAACTCATTCTCAGTGTGATGAAACATAAAGGAAAAACTAAATTTTTTTCTAAATGAGTTATTATGATACAAGGAAAAGTTGATGAGAAAACAAAAAGAGAACATTATGTCCCAGGCTATTTGGTAAAGAATTCCTTGTTTGTATGTTTTCTCTTTGATGATTCAGACATTGGTCCTGACATCAATTATTCCTCAAAATCGAAGAGTTTGTGGACCAAAATCCACCTGCAAGACGGAGTTCTGCTCTGCATAATAGCTTATAAAAAATACAAATACAAATTGGATTGAAAGTGAATGCACTGAGAAAACTTTACTGTTAACAGCTTTTAAATAAGGGTGTGCATTAAAGATTTCACAAAATTTATGAAAAGATCATTATCTGTCATTTTGCTAGTTTGACCTTCAAATGATGAAATATAGTTAAAATGGTAGTTAGGTAAGAGCCTACCTTATTATCAAAAAACATGTGTAAGTCATTAAAGATTTTGGAAGTCTTCTACATAGCCATCATCTTGTAGCAGGTCAACAAAGTATACCTTAGGATTTACTACATTTAAGGTTTCTAACATCAGGAATCTCTAAACTCGTATACACTTTGGAAAGCCCAGTGGGGTACTGAGATCTCCACTGCTGAAAGTCAGATAACAGAGTAAGATTTGAAAAGACACAACTGTGGCCATTCCCATTCCTTGAGGTACTAAGTCACTTTAGGTAGTTAAATTCTTTTTCTGCTTCAACAGTGCCTTTGTATGCATCTATTATAGCAAAGTATAGTCCTTTTTTCACGAAGACTTAAAAGTAAGGGTCCAAATTCTACCTCAGTTACACTGAATGGCAATTTCTAGTGGTCTTGTGTACTACTGCCAGATTCTGACAAATTAATATTGCTGCATACAAACACAACACCATTCAAAAAGAATTAGCTAACGAATAGGTAAGCCATAGGAATCTTGACTATAGGAATTAGTGAGGAAGTGGGACCAAGATGCCTGAGCATCTACAGACACTTAAAACTGGGCATCCTGACTGGCCTTAGGCTGCCTATTCAGAAAGGCGGGCATCTTCACCATTATCCTATAAAATATATAAATATACAAACCACTATCCTATATATTGATGAATAAATTCAAAATGTCAATTGTTGTTGCACATATTGTTAACATTTAAGTCACGTACTCCCACAATTTCTGATTTGAATAACTAAAAAAAAAGTTTGTCTTTAGTTTCTTGGAACAGAATTAAAAGCTTTAAGATATGTATTTACTCAAATATTATTGAAAGGACATGTAGCTGTTACGTGCATTGCAAGACCAATGAACAAATTTATATGAAAATCAGCAGATAGTTGCTAATTGGGAAATGATATAGAGAAAAAATATCACAGCTAATTTTTGCAAACTGGTAATACTGATCAGTTTAAATACAATTGTTCCTTTTTATAATGCGGATGGCATCGACCCTTGACTAAGTTTAAGTATAGTCAAATATTTTTACATGAAATCAAACTCCGGTAGAGTTCTGTACTGAATTTTATTACATAGTATCACAGTCCTGCCAAGCTGATGGGTAGTCACTGGGAAAATGAAAAGTGCACAAAGAATAGTACTTGCAATCGCATTTACTATTACAAACCCAATTGTTAAAAATCACTGCAAGTTTAAAACAAACAGCAAAACCAGCCCTTAAGTAGTTTTTTTTGATTCTGTCACAATGGAGATATTCTTCAAGGTCAGCTCAAATGCACATCACCCCTGTAATTCTGCACTGGTGACAGCTGAGATGAATAACCTCATGCACAGAATGCTACCAGAACAAATGAAAACAGCTTAAAAGAAATATATTACTCAAACCTTTCCTATTAAAATATGCCTTTTTAGTAAGTGGTGTTACTTAATTGCTGTGCTAACTCCTCCGTTTTTTTTTTTTTTTCTTTCTATACCCAGGGAAATATTCAGTTTTCTTATAACTTATTTTACAGAAGCTATGTTGTATTGTTATTCTATCCAAATGACGTGAAAATCAGTTTTAATACAAGGTCTTCCAAAGAAGCTTAATTATGAACGTGTAAGGATCACCTCTGCTATTTCTTCACAAGGAATCAGCTTTCCATATTTTTTCCTCTAGTAGCTGCATTGGGCTACCTACAGAGTTAACAGCAGGTAGCGAAAAATTGACAAGATGAAGAATGCATTTGCTAACAGGCAATTTACATGCCCCTAGCTCATGCATCACCACAGCTTCCACAAGTTTTAATGACTCTTCTGAACTGACAAGATGAGGATGCTCCTACTCTGTGGGACTAATCAGAACCAGTAAAATGCTCCAGTGACCGAAATTGGACTGAAAGTTGCCTAGGTTGCATAATCTTGCCTTTAAGACAAATGGGGATAGTGTGGGTTCATTTAGTTTCTCTCAATTACAACATCCACTGAAACAGAAAACCCTTTTAAGAAGGCAATGAAGGCATAAGGAATTCAATTGGAACAACAGAAAAATAAACTTCGTGGAAAAGACATCTGAAGTTTATCCAGATGTACCATATCTTATGTAGAAATGTTCTGCTTCTGCATTCATCCTTCTGTATTAACAAGGGGTCATTATACAAGATGGACATTTCTATGAAATGACAGAATGTGACAGGCTACTTGTCAACAAATCTTTCTAGGTTCAAAATTGAATGAGGACAGCTCATTCTTGTTCTATCAGTTGAGCTTATCAGGTGCTGAAATTGTATCTTTACTTCTCCAAAATGAAACTATAACGCATTTGGTATAACCAAGAAGAGAATAAAAAGTATGTCAAGCTAGAAGAGGTTCCTAAAAATCTATTAGAAAAGATACCATTTTTGAGGTTAGTAACTGCTCAGTGGATTACTTTGCTTCAGAGAAAATGAATTATTTTAGCAGGCTTAAAAAGCAGGAATCACAAACTGTGTGACCAAGAGTCATGAAACTTCTCAGACGATGGGGAATTCATGTTAATGGCTTCTCTCAACCAAGTAAAATATCTCTATAGGCTCTTTGTCATTTTCTCTTTGATCTGCCCTGCTTAGAAAGGCAGGAGCTTTTTAAGTCACAAAATCTTTATGGGGCACTGAACCGCATAGATAATTTTTGGCTGACCTCAGTTTCAGACAACATATAGATGAAACCCATTTCGGTGCATCTTGAGCAGACACCATTGCAAATGGCAGGTGTAGTTCAGAAGTGGCATATGGCCCCTTATCTCCACAAATATGCTGCTACTGCAACAATAAATCTTTTAGAGACATTGCTAACTCTGTTTGAGCTCTTAGATGTATTGATTGTTTATAAATCCATATGGTTTGATTTAATGAAATATAGTGTTGCTCTAATCTGCAACCCTCACATTACTTCCCATTGAAGCAATATAGTGATTTCTTTTCCCAGAACTATAACAAACTTAAGAGCTATAAAGCATATAAAAATCTTACAAAGAAAATTGAACACTTTCCCCTCCTTCTTTCTAATGCATAAAGAAACAATACCAAACGTCATCCTCACTCCCTGGGAGAACATAGTTCGTCTGACCAAGAACACTTGTTTAATCATTATGGAATTAAAAGGGCAAAAAAGTGAGGAGAGAAAGAATAAAAAAAACCCGGACTGATTAAAAAATGGAGAAGTGGGTAGAGTGTACAGGTCCATGTCACATTCCCCCTACCCTGACCACTGCCATGTATTATGATGCCTTCTGGTAATACCAAAGAGATCGAGTTTTTATCCACATTTCCCTAAATAAACCAGTCTAGTCTAGTTGCAGAAAAACAGTTCTAAAGTCATCTAGTGGACTCTGAGGAGTAACCTGTAGTGATGACACAGATGTCTGGTACTTTCCTCCTGCGTGTGTGTTACTCACACAGTAAGTATAAGGGAGCCAGAAAAACGTTCCTCTGAACTCAACATGAGAAGATGCAGCTGCAGTATAGCATTCTGCAGTATAATAGGGTTTTTGTAAGAATTTAAGACCGGAAGTACATTAGAGAGATTGATATAAAGACAAAACAGACTCACTGCATGTACTATACTATATAAGTTAATATAACATTAAAAATACTAAACAAAACAAGTTAAAAAAAAAACAACAACCTATTATCATAGTGACTAATCCCACCAGCACAATAAATAGGCTTTTTGTTTATTTTGATTTGATGTATATTCAACAACAAAGAAAGCAGTCATTCCCATGAAAAAAAGAGAACTTAGAAACAAAATTAGGTAAGTTGCTACCTTCTTGAATATTTCTGAAGTAGATAGATATAACACCTGTAGTCTCTCTGTACACAATACAGTGTTTACATTTTATGATGATGTTCATAGTTTTTTTTCTGGAATAACTTTCCACTAATAATCCTGAAAAGACATATTTAATTAAACTAATTATTTGCATGTTTAAATGCATGCAAGGTTTACTCCATTCCATTTATTTAACTTCCTGTCTTTTAAATGAATGAACATCAGTTAAACACGTACCGGTAATGCAGATCCTTTTTCAATGAATTTATGAAGTCAGTGTCGCTTTAAGCAGCCTGTTAGTATTGATGTGTGCAGTGGAGATACACAGTTATTGTCTACAAGCAACACAACAATGCTTGGAGGACATACTTATGCTTGTCTGAAAAAATTACTATGTCTTGATGCGAGACCAAGAAGAAAGCAGGGTTTCTTGGGAAGAAAAGAGCTGTTGCTGAACATACAGGATTTCAACCCCAAGGACGCGATGCACAGGATACAACCCTAATGGTCACAGTGGCTTCTGTCTACAGAACCTAATGCACTAATCCTGCATACAGTTTGACTAGAAACTCTCAAAATATCAACTTTGCAAGGGGTATGTTTACAAAATAATTTTAGTATCTTTCTAAAATTAAATTTTGAAGAAAATTATGTCAAAAAGATATTCTGGCAGGGAATACGTCATTTTCGTTTCTAATTTATAGAGTTTACCTGGTATACGAGTGGAAGGCAGATTTTTCAGTAATTCAGGGGTGACAAGCCTCTGTGTGAAGAGATGGATGAGGGGTGTGAGGAATTAGTAAGATTGAAAGAAGACATGCATCTCTCTGGGGTCTGAGAATGGCAAGCCCAGGGATAACACCGCGTATAGGAGCCCACTGAATAGTTGCATGGACATTTCTCTGGAAACTGAGAAATATAATTCCTTAACAGAGGATGCATGAAATATTATAGTGAACAACACTGGAGCAGAATCAGAAGAAAAGATTTATATGTTCTATGACACAAATGCACAGCTATATCCATGGATTAAGAAATTCTTTACTTTGTAGTTTACCACCAGTAGTTAGATACATAAACCCACCTGGAGAACCTGCAATATTAGCCCCTATATATAAGAATGTCTGAAATACCCATTTCCCCTTCCTGTTAAAATGCATTATTAAAGCATTAAAATAAAAAATCCAACTTTTTTTTTTCTCCCTTGGAAGGAATAGCATAGCCAAAAATAATGAAGGTGTCCATACTTAGATCATACATAGAAATTCAACACATATAAAGTCAGGAGAGAACAATACAAATAGCCAAGAAGCCGTATCATCTGTTGTTAAGAAAATGCATAAAAGAAGAGTTAGGTACTACAGAGAGATAAACTGGTCTCTCTGAAATAGATGGGAAGACATCTATTGTGATGTGAGGGGCAATCAGCAAAAAGACAGATGAAATAAACACGTAATCAGGTGTCAGCAATTTAATGAATACAGAAGGCAAAAGGACAACACCTGTTACACAGTCTGGCTTCTCTAAAGTTTTACAGCTAGTAAGAAGACAAGTGAGAAATGGGCCATTGATGCTATTGAGGCTGCATCTGCTGCTGATGTAGCACTTCACATGCAAGTCATGGTGGCATTGAGATTGTGCATTTTGCATGTGTAGTTTGCTATGCCTGGGTATAGGCAGGTGTCTTGTAGATTTTCAAGTATAGCTAAGGAAGCAGGGAATGTACTCCCTTTAAATGAACAGAAAGTTACATATAGATCATCACTTCAGGCACCTGAAAAAACAGCAGACACCTACCTATAGCCACCTACCAGCTTGGAAAACGAGTCATACATATTCATGGTGGCTGCTTTCCAGCAAGACTATCAGCAAACAGCTGTCAGACAGAACTGCACCTGTAGGGATGCTAACCAAGCGTATGGAAAGGGCTGCAAAGTGAGAGAGACTTGCAGTGGTTCACTCTCACTTTATCACTGAGAAGACAACTGCTCCTTTGGTTTGTGTGTCCTGGAACTCAGGAGAGCTGACAAAAAATAATTGATTATGTATTACTCATCATACATAATTTATAATTTTAGCTCCTGGTAAATTCTAGATCATGGCCTCAAAAATTGCTCTCATAATTAATGCCTGACTAGATGAGTAACTGGCATTAGTAGTGGCCAATGGCAGGTGATGATGTACCACTTCTCCCATGCAGATGCAGAGGTGTGACTACCTCATGTGTGCTCTGTCAGTGCTGCTTCCCCTTGAGAAAATTCATGCAAGTCTGATGCTTTACAGCTGCCTCCATACAAAGGAAATAATCGGCTTGGGGGAGAAGAAAGGTGATTTTTCAATTTCTGGTTCTAGATTTCCCTAACCATTGAGATGAAAGTATGTGGGGACTTTTTGCAGTCACACAGAAAGGAGGATCATTGAATCCGAATGCAGACTTATACTATATGGTAGCCCACAAAAGTTCTATTTCCCCTACATATGAAAAGACACAAAACACTTGCCTAGTAGAAAAGAACAAGAGCCAGAAACCATGGCATTCACAAGAGGCAGAAGAAAACAAATCTTCCCAGCAAATACAAACATCTGAAAGAGTTTTAAAGCAGATTTTTAAAGGATCATGGAAATGATGTTTCCAGCCCTGCTGTATCTCATTTTAGCTCTCCGTTTTGTACTAAATCTGTTTTCAGCTCTAAAAGCTGAAGATTGCCACCCTGTCATACATATTGATGTCTCCTGTCTTAAGTGTATATTAATATTAAACTGAAGTTAGGAAAATTACTTCCATAATAAATAACACCTGCATACACTTATTTTAAAATAATTAAAAGGTAAAACAGCAAATAATTTTGATACTTGCACACTTTGTCATCCATAAAGTTTAAAGCCTGTTCATTTTTATGGAATGTAGCTTTAAAGAATGTCCTGTTACACATCTAAGAAAAAAAGACACAGGAATATTTCAATGCTTTTAAGAGGTAAGAAAAGAAATATGGAGTAGCAGTAAAGTGTTACCACTATTCATTTTGCAGAACACAACAGCATGAACAATATCATTAAAGAGATCCCAGTTAAGTGATAACAGACGCCTCCCTATGTACCCTGGTTATACATGTCAATGCACTGTATTGATTCCAGGGAATAAATACTGAGATATTGATCATTTATTCTATTAAAGGTTATTTGAAAATCCAACATCTGTAGCCTAGCTGCACAGTCCTTGTATGCTTTCTGCAGATTGCCTGAGCATATCTGATGTTGCACATCAAGTATATATAATTACCTTAAATAGGCAAGTCTGTGGCCTGAACAAAATTATTTACATATGCATACTACTCAAGTATGCAGTAAGAAATTACATTCACCACTTGAACACCTTATCATTTGTAAAGTATTGACATAAAAGAGACCAACATTTAAGCTTCTGTATAAGTTAACTGTATTTTTTACTTTCCTGACTCATTCGTTCTGTATAATTACTATGGATTCCCTCAAAACATTAACAGGAGACAACTCACTCTCTTACAAGAGTGATAAATACAGTGCATGTGACTCTATCACCTAATGATTAATAGGGTCTTTTTTATTCATGAAGTTAGATATCAGACTCAGCTGAAAAATGTGTATCATCTTGTATGTATTTATTCCAAAGCCCAGTAAAATTACTTTACACTACTACAGATGTATACAGTAACCACTTTACACTGTTTTTTGAATTAACACAAGTTATGTGCCAAATGATGACCTTAAAATTCCTGTGTTGCAAATTTCATTTAAAACTTGACAAATATACTGGTTGTCAGAATAACATAGTAATAACAATTCACATGAAATCTAGTACATCTTCTAACCACACTCCTAAAAATAATCCTTGAAGCTTCAAAGTAACCTTTGGTCTTTGGTACCTTGGAAAAAACACTGGAAAATATCTTTCTTTTTTTTTTTTTTTTTTTTGTTTCCTCATCTTTTCAGTCCTCCTCTCACTAGACTGAGAAATTTACTTTTCATTTGAGACCCGGATTTGCTTTTCCTTTAAGACTTACTGCAAAGTTAGTTGATAGTAATTGTTGGAAGTACTGTCACTGTTATTCTTCCATAAGTTTTAGAGAATACTCCTCCTTTCATCTGAAAAAATGCTTAAGATGTGTCCGTGAGCAGCAATCCACCAAAACCAAGTACCTCATTCTCCCTGGAAGCTACATAACAGTGTAATAACGGAGTATTAAGGAAAGGTGTTAATCGAAAATTGCCTAAAAATCAAAAAGGAGCAATTAATAGGTATATTACATTATCTCCTGAGTACTATACTTGCTAATTTTCATTATAAGCCATTGTGCTGGTTCATAAACCTCCAGCTTTATCTTAGCTTATTTCTCAAATAACTAACAGACTTCAGAGGCCATGAAAACAAGTAACGCAAAAGTGAAGGAAAGTGAAGTTGTACATTAGTGAACCAAATCCTACATAGCTTCACCCTTCAAGCCCTGAAAGGAATATTTGATATTTCTGACACACCTGTCACAGAATGATAGAATTGTCTAGGTCGGAAGGGATCGTTAAGATCATTGAATGCAACCATAAGTTTAACTACTATATACATACTGTAAGATTAACTGTCATAAGATACTATATACAGCTATTGTACCAGACTGAAATACCCTGTGTTTTCTTTCTATTTTCCTAGTTATAAAATTATGAGGGGGGCAATTATTCAGAAAACGAGAAACAGCATGCTAACTGAAGAAAAAATTTACTTATTCACGCTATCTTTTTCAACAGATTTCAAGGTAGGGAAATAAAGGCCTGACTGCTATAGTTATTTATTTCCAGGTTGAAATTAGCTGTTGAAGAGAATATGTTCACTATAAGCTTGAACAATAACTTAATGTGTACTATATAAGGAAAGCAGTTTTGTGTAGATGTTTTTCAAGCACACGGGACTCTACAATACCCCTTTTTCTTTCACCTTCCTTGCGATAAAAGTAAAGTATTTATTCTAGAAAAAAAAAATCTATTCTAATGCATCCTAAGAACACTCCCACTGTCTTCAAGGGAACTAAACAGAATATGTAAAAATCTAGAATATGTGTAAGTCCTTGCAGTGAGACGATCAAACTCCTGATATGCCATTAATCTCAAGCTGTTATACCGACACATAAAAACTATTTATTTTTAATGTCATTTCAGACTGCTGTTTCCAGAGTGATCTCATTTTGACCAATCCCCTCCCCCTCCAAATCCAAGATACTGTGCTATGAAAAAAGTTTCCACTGTGACTTGATTTGTTTCTTCACTGTACGACACTGCAGGTTACTCATCCAAGCATCAATAAAGATACAAATAATTCCAGATGCAACCACTCCCTGTAAAAAGCAGTGATGCATGCAGGGCATCTGATTATGGTCACTTGTCAACAGAATCCCTGATTTAGAAGAAAGACTTCCTCCCGTTGCTCAGAGCACTTCAAAACTGCCCAGCCTTGTTCTTCTGTACAAAACAGACTCTGTTCTTGGGAAGCTACATCCAAGCTGTATGTATCATGCGTACCGGATGTGTCTACCACACCTTGTGCAAAAACACAATTCAAGAGCATAATGTAAAGAACTGGGGGGCAGCAGGAGTGTAGAAAATGATTTTGCATATTGCATTTTTATATCTATTTAATCCCATTGATAAGGAATATTACAGAAGAACACCCACAGTAAGATTTAGAAGAAGCAGTTGGGTCTCAAAATAACTTCCAGAATTCTATTATACACATTTTTCAGTGTTTGCATCTATGCCTGTACACCACCTTTACAATAGCATCCCACTGATAGCAGTTAAACTAGCACACTGGGGGAAAAGAACAAACCCCAAACTGACTAAAACTGCAGCTTGACTCTTACCAACATCAAAGTCACTACTGCCAGAGTACCAAAAAATATTTCACGAAGAGCTGAAGTTAACAGTGACTATTGAAAAAGATCAAGTTTGAGTGCTGCTGGTGCAACAACACAGTAACTTGAATTAAATCTCCACAACTCTCTTTAGTCTGCTCCAAGTTTTAGTTGTAGCAGTTGCAATATAGCTCATACAACTTTCTTAAATGCATGAACTAGCTTATTCTTCATCCCATCCATGCTCCCCCATCATCCTAGATAAGGAAATTAGCCGATAAGAAAAAGTGATTTTTTTTTTCTTGCTGTCACAAGAAAAAAAACATATATGTGACTTTTTTTTGGATAAGCTTAACGTAACATACAGTTTAGCCTGAATTCTGTTTTGCCTTTCTTTTTTTTCTGATACAGGATAGCCTAAGACTTGAATAAACTGGTTTTCTTATGATTATCTTCTTGGCAGTTTTTGTAGCCTTTGCATACTACCTCTATGCAACATAAATCTTTCCCAGGTTAATAGTGGTAAAATTAGCCATATTTTGTCAGCTGATACGTCGTGTGAATTGCTGATCTCAAAAGGTTGTTGTATGTGTGTGCACCCATGTTGTATGTGTATGTGCACTCATGTGCATGCTTTATGCAACAAACATTTCGTTTTCAGTATCTTTTATCCCATAGTAACCTTCTGAAGTGTTCTAGAGAATTTTGGAAAGAAAAGTGGACCTATGTGTTATGTCTTCAGAAAATGTGTGAATACCAGGGAATAAAAATTCTGCTCCTCAGGTGCAAGAAGATACCTGGGTCAAGAGAGCTAGGACCTGCAAAAGGACACCTTTAGAGAAAGAGTTGAACTGGAGGGACTTTTCCAATGGCTTTCAGTGTCTTTGATCAGGTTATATATTTTGGTGGTACTTCCAAGGGTGCAGGAAGTACCTCTTCTTAGGTGGTTCCATTTCACTAACATTAGAGTAGAAGTTGTCTGCTTTCTAGCCAAAAGAGACAGAATGCTGCTTTTAGGAAACCTATTTACATATGAACATTTAGGATTAAATTAATTATCCCAGAAGAGCCTATTTTTCTCTTTCTCTAAATGAGCTTCTAGCCTTACAAGGATGATGTCAAGTCTAATCACCTACAATCAACATAAGTGATACTGGGACAAGACCAATGGGATGAGGTTCAATAAGGCCAAGTGCCAGGTCCTACACTTAGGTCACAACAACCCCATGCAGCGCTACAGGCTTGGGGAAGAGTGGCTGGAGAGCTGCCTGGCAGAATAGGACCTAGGGGTGTTGGTTGACACTTATCTGAACGTGAGCCAGCGGTGTGCCCAGGTGGCCAAGAAGCCCAACAGCACCCTGTCCTTTATCAGAAACAGCATGGTGAGNCATACTGGAGATCGTGAAAAATTTTTACACTGAAGGAGTTATGAAGCATTGGAATGGGCTGCCCAGGGAGGTGGGTGAGGCACCATCCACAGAGGTATTCAAAAGACAGGTTGACATAGTGCTTAGTGACATGGTTTAGTGATGAGTTGTTTTTTATCAGAGTTTGGTTGACAGTTGGACTAGACGATATTCAAGGTCCCTTCCAGTCTAGACGATTCTATGATTCCATGATATCAGTAAAAAAAAAAAAGCACTCTTTTACTGAATGCCTCCCTCTAAAATTTTATATCATACAGTCTGCAGACATTTGGGTTTAGGGGGAGTGCAGGGGGTATCGTTGAGATTAAATCCTTTCTAGGAGGATCCGTTCTCTATTTTTCCTTCTCTCTCCGCCTGGAGTGAAGGTCCTGGTCCAACGTCATTTCCAGCATTACATTTAGCCAAGCTTGATAAGCATGAAAAGGCAATGCATTAATAGAATGCTTAGATCTGGAAGGGACCTTGAGGATCATGGGTTTCCAACTCCCCTGAAATGGGGACACCTCCCACTAGACCAAATTGCTCAAAGCCCCATTCAACCTGGCCCTGAAGACTCCCAGGGATGGGGCTTCCACAACTTCTTTGGGCAACCTGTTTCAGTGTCTCACCACCACCACCCCCCTCACCTCAGAAATTCACTAGAATTTCCTTCTGATATCTAATCTAAATATCTCCTCTTCAATTTAAAACTATTACCCCTCGTCCTGTCTCTATAGTCCCTGACAAAGAGTCCCGCTCCAGCTCTCCTGTAGGCTCCCTTCAGATACTGGAAGGCTGCAATAAATTTTCCATGGAGCCTTCTCTTCTCCAGGCTGAAAAACTCCATCTCTCAGACTGTCCTCATAGGAGAGGTGCTCCAGCCCTCTGATCATCTTCATTACCCTCCACTGGATCCATTCCAACAGGTCCATGTCCTTCCTGTGTTGAGGACTCCAAAGCTGGACACAGTACACCAGAGCAGAGTAGAGGGGTAGAATCACCTCCTGTGACCTGATGGCCACACTTCTTTTGATGCAGCCCAGGATGTGGTTGGCTTTCTGAGACGCCAGTATGCACTGCCAGCTCATGTTGAGCCTCTCATCCACGAGCACTCCCAAGTCCTTCTCCTCAGGGCTGCTCTGCAGCCATTCTCTGCCCAACCTGTATTTGTGCTTGGGATTGCCCTGCACTTGGCTTGGTTGAACTTCATGAGGTTCACATAGGCCTGCTTCTCAAGCCTGTCCAGGTCCCTCTGGATGGCATCCCTTCCCTCCAGTTTGTTGACCACTCCACACAGCTTGGTGTCGCCAGCAAACTTGATTTATCCCTGCCATATCTATAGATTTTCTTGTTGTCATGATTAAAAGGTTCACAGAATTGTTTGCAGTTTCATAGAACCACAGAATGGTTAGAGTTCGAAGGGACCTTAAAGATCAAGTTCCAATCTCCCTGCCATGGGCAGGGACACCTTCCACTAGAGCAGTTTGCTCAAAGACCCATCCAGCCTGATCTTAAACACTTTCAGGGATGGGGCATGCACAACTTCTCTGGGCAATCTGTTCCAGTGTGTGTTTCCAAAGCACTTTAATGACTTTGTTCAGTGATAAATTCCAGATCTAACTGTTATTTCAAAAATGCCTCCTGAATCTCTTTCTCTGGAACATAACTATCTTCCTCTGTGGTACCAGTTAATTCATACCTTATAATCCCATTTGCAATAGAAAGCTCAAATGCATAGATGCCTCGTGTTATTAGCATTCATTTTCTTGTCTGACTAAATAGGCATTTTGAGATAACAGTAGTCCTAATACATCAGAAATGCAAATAAAAAGTCATATATTATTAAAAATAGTCTTGTTTCTTCATTGCACTGAATATCCACAATGAAAAGTGATTTGTTTAGCAGTTTTCTCTTGCCAACTGTTATATGAAAGTAACCAAGCCTCTGCAATGGCTTATATATTAAGGCTTTTCTTAAACTGCTGTCACTTTTATTATTTCCTCTCTATATTCTGAAGGCTACTTTTTGATAGCAGGAGAAAATAAGAATTTTTTTTTTCTTTTTTTTTTTTCTTTTCTTGGTTTCTTTGGATCATATGCTGGGCTTCTGTACACGTTAAAAGCCTAGTAACATCATTCTGAACAGAATTAAGAGTATTTCTAAATATGCAACAGCTGTGGGCACTTTTGGCCACACTTAAATTACCTTCAAATTCACTAATTACTTACTGCTAACAATGAAGATACAAAAGTACTGAAGCTGACCTGACCTACTCAGCTCACTCAGAAGTCTTGGTCTGCAGTTGGCAGTCCTTTACTAAACTCTGAGGTATTGTAAGTAGATTGCTAAGAGAAAAACATAAGGAAAACCTACCAAAAAAAACCCAACAAGCTAATTTAAAGATAGTTGTTACATTATATTGAGCTGCAGTCAAATACCATTTGAGTGTCTTCTATCCATACAACCTCCCTGGGTCATCTGCTGTGGAGCTTCATGGTTTTCATGCTAAAGTTTCTCCTTTTATCCAGTCTGCACATTTCTAGTTTCAAGCTATGCCTACCTACTGTCTCTTATCTTCCCACCACACGCCACTGTGAAGAGTGTCCTTGTCCTCAATACCACAGACTCTACAGAGGCTGCTCTTAGGTCTTAGCCTCTCCACATAGGGCTAGTGCTCCATCCCCTGATGATTTTGGTGGCCCTCCACTGACCTCACTCCAGTTTGTCTATGTCTTTCTTGTATTTGGAGAACTAAAACTGGACACAGGCATATATAAATAAACATTTTGCATTGCCAACAGATGGACACACTGATCGCCCCATCATCATTCCTTTCCTAGCCTACATATCCCTTACCTTGAATGTGAAGAAAATCTTGGTGCTCTCACTCTGGAGCAGATTGAATCAACATGCTTACTAAGCAGACAAAATCAACATTGGGGAGCACTGATGTGCATGTACCTCTGCCCCTACAGGTACTACTGACTCGCTGTTCTTCATCTGTGAGCAGACATGGTATGTTCTGGTAACTGCCTCACAGGAAAAAAAACCCAGAATTTTCTCTCTCCACTGAAGGAACAATCATGAGAGGGTTTGCAGAGGTGCCATCTTCCCTATGTCTCATCCTTCAGGTATATCCAAGGGCAAAAATATTTTCTGTTCCCATTATCCTATAGACTTTTCTGACAATAAATCCTTAAAGAAAAGGGGCAGAAGACATAGAAATTACCTGAAAAAAAGAAAACTCTGTTTTCAACTTTTTTGCCCTTTAATAACCTCTTCCCGCTAATGATATTACAGCCAACATGATGTTAAGTCATCTTGCCTTTTTACACTAGTATGATTTTGGCAATCAGAAAAAAAATGTGACAAATGTAATTATACCTGAAAGAAATAAGCAATCTCTTCTCACAGAGGCTGCAAGAATACTAAAACATGATCCGTACTAGCACTAAGCTAATTACAGTGACACCATACATGCCTCTAGAGTTCTCTTAGTGTCAGTGCTTACATTATGAATGCCTCATTTCAGCGGTTTATAACCCTGTTTTGGTGAGCTAGCTACTTTTATGGTAGTACACAACATGGTAGTTCACAGCTTTATTAGTGACATTGTCCTAAAAGCATTTGTAGCTCCCTTACCTTTTATGTGGTATAAATCCCAAGCAACTTGTGACTAAAGACAACATGCTATGACAATGCAGTAAGATAAAAAACATCCAAAAAGTGATTTATACGCTCGAATTTTAAAATATGTGTTTTGCAAGGTTTGGAGACAAGAGCTGCTGCATATACTAACTACCTTCGGTATCTTCACACCCAGACATGATATTAGGGATTTCTGGAAAAGAAGTGTGGTTCCCATGGAAAAAAACATTAATATGATCATAGGTAAGAAGGGATTTTTCGTAAATACTAGGTGTCAAATGAAGTTTGGGCAATATAATCATCATACATAGGTGTTATAAGTTTCAGATGTGAACACCTAGCAAAAATCAGGTCTGCTTTCTGGTATCTGTAAAAGTACTTGGAAACCCTGGCAATCTGCAGATAGGTTATCTACTTAAGTATGTTGATTAGGTTAGGCAACATGACAAATTCACTAGAAAAGCTTGAGAATACAGACTCCGAGGTCTGAAAACTAGCAAAACAAAAAAGTGCTGTCTTGCATCATACTGGGACATGATACAGAATGTGGTCTTATATTATAGCCGTATTTTTATTTATATACAAAGCTACACATTTACAGTATTGAGTACCTATATGAGTAACTGAGCTAAAGTTTCATAGTTTACACACAAAATTCTAGTTCTTTCAAAGGCTGCTTTCACTCAATAAGAAAATTAGTATTTAAAGCAAGATGATAAGGAGTAGCTTGAGACAAGGCTCTCTTTTACCCTATCTGAAACAATATTGCCAGAATATCAGGAAAAGAAAAAAGACAAAAAGACAGAAAGAATTCCTTGCCAGTAAAGACAGTAACAAATTTTCTCTTTCAGAAAGAAGTCTTTTTTCTGGTGCTCTGCTATTCACCAGTTTGTTTCTCAATAAACGGCGGAGAAATCTCTCATTCAAAACTAAAACTAAATTTCTTTCATTTCTAAGAAGCAGGTTCATTATTATTATTATTGAATGATTCTCTAGGCCCTGTAAATTTTTCTTTTAATATTTCATTAAGCATTGCTCCAGTGAATTTTTCTTTGTTAAAAATAACCAGCTAAAAAAGATTTAATTCCCTCTTGCTGAGTTGACATAAACAGTAAACAGTTTCTCTCATCAGACAGTAGGTGATCAATCAGCTTGGAAACTAGTGATTAGTGAGCAAATAGCATGCAATCATGCTATGTATGCCATAGTGTACATCTCTTGCATTAGAATAATTCGTATGTGATAGTATTTACCTTAGTGCTACTTAATCCTTACCTAAATAGAAAGTTTATAATTATAAAGCTGTCCCTAAACTAACTGGTCCAGACAGAACCACATTCACACTGCTTGGGGGTCATTGGCTCAGAAGAATGTACGTCTCTGTCACTCTATTTGGCTTTTTCTGTGCCCTGTGTGAGGAGACAAATGACCTGCACGTTTTCAGGCCATGTCCTTTCCAAGTCTTTCACAGGGAACCAAGGCAAGGTGATCATGTGTCTTGTGTAGTCTTTTTCCCAAGTAATGGTTAATCTCATAGGTTGATTTTAACTTATTTTGACAGAGGTGGCTATTTCGAAGACAGGTAAGATCTTTGAAGTTTGAGGGGAGCACGGAGATGGATAGAAGGACACATCCAAACTAAGAGGAAGCCTGCACCATAAACTCACGTCATAAGAGGTCTGAAGTTCTAAAGAAGAGAAAACTTTTATCACCATATAGCTATTGGAAAAACATCAAATCAGAGCTCACAGGTAACCACAAGATACAGACGTGTAGAAAGAGGTTTCTTAGCTTTGACATTCAAGGAACTGCTTGTCTATTTAGGTACTGCCGAAACCTGAACTGTTCCACAATGAGCTGTGTTACCTCCTGACTAATGATTAGGTCTATTGTAAAATGATCAAAGCGGAGTATTAGCTTTTGTGTCAATACTTAATTGTATAAGCAATTTTCAAAATGTTTAGTTAACTTCAGCTAGAGTTACTATAAATTACATTAATAACTACTTTGAAGCAACCTCATAACCCACTTAAGCAGAGGAAAAAAGCCCAAAGAGACACAAAACAGATTTCATCTTCAGCTTCAAGAGGCAGAAGCATTCTCCAGGGGTGTTTGTGTAAGACAAAAGAGCACATTTGATTTCAAGAACTGATTAGTTCATGAAGATTCTGCACTGATAGCACATTTGATCAGTTTAGACTAAGACAGCAGCGGCATATAACAAATGACAAGCAACCGCCTATTGCGTTAATTCTAAAGTGCCCGTTGTGATGTTTCCTTTGAATATTATATCTTTTTTCATTGTTTGTAAAGAAGTAAATATTTAGTAGTTTTACCAAGTTGCTAAGATACTTGTTAAAGCCTACTATTTAAAATTATCAGTTTATTATTCTTAGTATTTCTCTGCTAGTACCCAAGCAGACTGATTTTCTATGAGGAAAATAAAAAAAAAAAGTAGCAGCATAGGATATATTCATACTGCACTAGATTTCCCCATTAGAAACATGAGTATTATTACTAATAATATTTATATGAAACTATCACAACTAAAAGAAAGTAAATCTCATATCCTATATGATAGCAGCATTTCAAAGTGAAAAGCTGTATTGGATTTTGCTGTTTTTAACTGGGGGCTGGGGTGGGCAAGAAGTTGGGAGGGGACACAGCTGAGACAGCTGACCCCAAGTGACAAAAGGGACAACCCATACCATGTGACATCATGCAATCAAAGCTGGAGGAAAGGAGGAGGAACTTTTGGAGTGATGGTGTTTGTCTTCCCAAGTAACTGTTATGGGTGATGCAGCCTGGCTTTCCTGGAGATGGCTGAACACTGACCGACCTGTGATGGGAAGCTGTGATTGAATTCCCTATTTTGTTTTGTGCAAATAAATTCTTTGTTTGCTTCCACGTGCAGCTCTTGCTTTACCTATTAAACTGTCTTTATCTCAGCCCACAGGTTTTTGCTCATTTATCCTCCCAATTCTTTCCCACAACCTGCTGTGGGGGAGTGAGCATACGGCTTAGGAAAAACATACTTCTGTTTTAGCAAGATACACTGCTCTCATGCATTCTATTCTATGTTACCACGTTATACAAACTCTCTTCCACAAGATACATTTCTTTCTCATTGCCCATGAAATAAAAATAGACTTCTGTACATTTTTTAAATGGCCTAATTTAAAGGATATAAAAAAAATGGAAAAAAATCAGTTTATCATAAAGTATTTTCTTCTATTGCCCTGCAAATTTAAGATACTAGTGTTATAAATGCTAACATAACTGGTAACTCAGTCTCTTCAAAGCCAGAAGGAAAAAAGGAAATAAGAACTAATACAAAACTGTTTACAAAGTAGATGAGCATTTTAATCTGTTCACATCGCTGGCTTAGTTCTGCTCTGACTGAGGTTAACAGTAGTTTGATAAATCCCACCCTAACTAATGGTTTGCTTTATTTTTCTCATGAAGCATAGGTCCAATTTGAAAGTTTTACTAGATCTGACTCACTATGTATTTAGAGACAAAATTCAGTTTTTGCTCTTCGCTACCCTTTTTAGTCCTCAAACAGCAACAAAGGTAAGTGGAAGTGAGATACATTCTATTTCTTTTCATAAACCAACAACAGACTTAATTGTTGAACTCCCCTCAGACTCCAAAAGCTGGGGCCTCTGAAAATTTTGAACTTGCACTGATGATACTGAAGGGAGATTTTAGTTCAAAAATCTCATCTAGTGCAAACAGCAGGGGAACAAACAATGCTGCTGTAACTGCAAACAAAACCCCAAATACCTTTTGGTGTAAGTAGAGCACATCTCTGCAATCAATCCAATAAAATCTGTGTATCATTGACATAAAGTCATGTTTCTGATTAGAATTGTCTGTTAACGAAGGCTGAATTCCTGCCTGCTCTCAAACTTAATTTTATAAATGTGGTGCTAAGAAATCTATTTTTCTTCTTTTTTTTTTCTTTCCTTCCCTCCAAACTGCAGTAATAAAAGAAACAGCAGTAATAAAAGAAGAATTTAGAGGAATGCAAAGATTTTGGTGGCTTAGAAAATGAGAGACATGACCAATGTTTCACTGCTGAGGGGCTAGGGCTTGTCTGTATTCCACCTTCCTACTACTAGCTACCATCTCTCTCTTGCTGATTTTTTTGTCTCATTTCTTAGTTAAGTTGTGTTTTCCAGCCTGTCAACTCCTTGGAGGAAGACCAGTTTATTTATTGAGCATGCTGAGTACAAAGGGTGTCTCCAACTCAGTTTTGGCCTTTGAGTGCCCTACAATATGAAATGTTAAATTTTAACTACTCTAAAAGCCTACCTCAAAATATGGAAGGCAGTATGGTGTTCCACTATAATAACACAGAGTAAAGTCCTTGTAAATCACAAAGCAGCACTTTACTTTTGCTGTTTGTAATCTTAAGATTACAAGGAAGAAAAAAAAAAAAAAAGAAGAGGAAGAAAGCAATAAAAGCTGGAGACTGAACTATATACCTGCATGTATAAATAAATTAAATATACCCTTTAAAAAAATCTTTCAAAATTATATAATCAAAGAAGAAAAAAAAAGTCCTTTAATGCTGGAAACATTTTTTGTGCCATTTCTTATGTTGCTACTGCATTAATTAAATTACTAAAGATTTCCACAGCCATGGATATTTAAATAACACAGGATAATCTCTACAATATTGTCTGGAACACATGTTAGTCTCCACAGTCAGGAACAATTTTATGAAGCCATTTTAAAAGAGGTCTGTACAGAGAAAAATTTCTCAGCACGACAAAGAGGTTAGCTGATGTTGAGGGAGCCGATTTCAACAGCAGTGTTATGAAAACAAAGAAATCATTAACAAAAACAGGGAACTATTAAAATCAAGGTACTTTCTGTATCCGATCAAGTGTTCTGCAAGTTAGCATAGGCCCTGGAAACTCTGGAGTATGGGTTCATCTCCTGATGGAAAAGATAAGTACAGAGAGATGGATGAAAGGTCAGGTCCTAAGTAAGTCAGAAAAGGAAAATGTGTGTGATGATTTTATTTATGTATTTTACTTAAAATACACCTAAAGTACTTGTCTGAATTTTCCAAATACCTATTGTAGGTATTTGCAGGATGGAAGATTAATGTGTCTTTTGAGTACAGTTAGAAATACTGCAAAACTGTACTAGAATTATATCACTTACAACAAGATTTTGGAGAGTTGGAATGAGGATTTGAAGTTTGAGAGGTTTTGCTTTTTCAGCAATACAGCAAATGAGGAATCAGAATACAGGAAGATATTGGTAAAACAAAATATAAAGGTAGCGTTTTTTCTCTTTTTCTCTACTCAAGTGTTCACACACTTGATTTCACTTTTCAGAATTAATTGCACAGTTCATACAAAAGTAATTTAAAACAAATACCTCGATTGCAAGCAGTTATTCATTTGTAGAAAAGAATAATACTGAAAACTTATAATCTGAATTTAGAAATATTTCTGGTAGTGCATTTGAAATAAAATTAATGTTCAGGATGGAAAATAAAGACTAATAGGAAATTTGTTATGGAAATAGAAATGGTCTACAACTCCAAGATGCTTTTTCTAATGCCTGAGCAGCTTAATTAAGGGCCTAGTCTTTCATCACTGAATCATTTTTATTCAGGTACATTTTCAAGAGATTCTTCTGAACCTTAAGTGTAAAGCACTTTATTTGATTACAAAATGTAAATTTTCTGTAACAATTTTCTGTATATCACTGACTCCAGAAACCAAAGATTTAATGAAAATATCAAATGCTATTAAATTCCAGATTAAACACAGAATGCAAACAATTTTTTTGCCCCTATTGTTCCTGGTATTATGTGGATCAAAGATTATGGGTAACAATTACACTTAAATATGATAAATAAATTTACTTTAATTGAAAAGGAAGTTTGAATCTCCTTTCACAAATTTATAAAATAAGAAGTGACATTTTATTACAAAGCAAACTGAATGTTGTGCAACTGGATGTTGCACATCCAGTTACTTCATCAAGACATGGTAGGGGTAGAAATATTTCAAGATATATGAGAAATAATTCTTTATTTAAACAACTACTTACAGCGGGAATTTCAATGCACTACACTTGATATAAATTATTAGTTTTCTGTCTTCCATTGTTAAGGCTTCTCTTTACAGAATTCAGTTGAAAAACAGAAGAAGCATAACCTTTAGATGTAGTTTGGCATCAGTCTAAATACTAGTATCCTTCCAAGTACAAAGGCTTTTCTTGTCTTAGGAGAAAAAAAACTGCTGGTAGGGAAGGCAAAAAAAATTGCTCTTCTGCAGTCAGACACTTAGATGTTTCTTTTTATTAAAAATATTGGAGTTTTTTTCCAGTCTCTTTAAACATCTCCAGTACTAAGTGACAGATCAAATTTCCCTTTTGCCTTATGCATCAACAAGGTACTCGTTTCATTACAGCAATATAAATCACAGTCTGAAGTCCTGTCTGCTCAATGAACTGACAGACCAGGTCCCGTTTTTCTTAGAAATTTCATATTTTCTTGTCCATGCATCTAATGGACTATCACTATATCTTTTTCCTCCTGTCTTATTTAAATGGGAACTAAACAGACAAATCACCTGGAGATGATTAATATGACAAGTGCTTTGAAAGCACTCTCAAGTTTGAGAGAAACAAAAAATAAACGAAGGTGAATGCTAAATAAAAATAAAAATCACCATATTCATTGTCTGAGCCCCATATTGAAGACAGAACACGAACAGAAAATCTCACCCTTCACAATGAATTATTTAGCACTGGTGAGTTTGTATGAGTTACTTGCTTCAAGTCATGGGTTTATGAAGTATAAAATGATATAAACAAATATTATTCAGTGCTATGATTTTTTTGCATTTTTGTTTGAATCTTAAAAAATAGCAAAAGATGCACTGCAATTTAAAAGATTTATTTTTAATATATATGCTTACTATTTATTTTTCTGACTTGTCAGATGCTTTATGTATCCACACTTATAGAAAGTAAAAGTAACAAACAAAACAACATGCGTTAAAGGCTGAAACCCAGATAAGAAGCCAAGCACAAAGGGGGAAGAATTTCACCAAAGAAAATGGCATTTTAACTTACACTGTGCACTGGACGAGCTTACAAAGAAACAATTTCTGTATTATGTGCTACATAAAGCTAACGTTGTAAACAAGATCTCATAAACAGTGAGTGTAAAGGAACAGATTTGCAAAGCCAGGTTTAGAAGCTCCTTAAGCATGTTATCACAAAACAAGGAGATGACTACAAAATAATGAAACCTTAACTACTGGTTGGCAAATGCATCAAACTTTCTGTCCCATCCTCCAGTCCATTTGTTCTTCCTTCCTCTGAGTCATGACTATCCTTTTTCACTCTTACCTCATTAATGAGGGTCTTTTCCTACTGATACTGTGACTTTCATTAATACAATCTCTGTGTTCAAACCCATTGGAATTATTTGTAATTCCACTGGGGACTATTTAAAATAAATAAAGTAATCCCATTGATTTATGCTAAATATATTAGAAGGAGGAAAAGTACAAACTGAGCTCATCAGTTATGGTTCTTTAATCAAAATTTGTTTCAAATGCCCTCTAAGAAAGTTTTCAGTGGAGAGATTCACTCTGAGACGTAACATATACAAAAGAAATATAGCACTTTGTTGTTCAAATCACCTGGGAATTCTGTTTTAATACATCACATAGATTAAAATACCTTAGAAGAGATTAGTTGAACCAATAAATTTCATTTCAAGAGCATTGTATCCAACCTGACATGTTATATATAACGTAACCAGTTTAGAAAACAACAAAAATCAGAAAGGTGAATTCATTCAAGCCTTTCATCATTCAAGGAACCATCATGAGACAGGAAAAACAAAGAATACCAAGAATATGCAAATTGTACTTAATTTACAGTATTCATCAGCATTAGCTAAGTCTCTTCCCCAGAAACACAGAGTCTAAAGCAGGGTGCCAGCCTGTCAAAGGCAAGAAGCCAGATTATATGATTTCTGCCCTCCTCCCGCCAAAAAAAAAAAAAA
>VXBJ01007362.1:0-35144 GCA_013400055.1 Nycticryphes semicollaris
CCCACAGAAATAAATAAATCAAGGACAGGCTTTAGACGTTAACAGAACTATAACAACAGTGAGACCCCATCTGGAATNTATGAGAAAAAACTTCTTCACAGTGAGGGTGAGGGAACACTGGCAGAGGCTGCCCAGAGAGGTTGTGGAGTCTCTGGAGACATTCCAAACCCGCCTGGAGGTGTTCCTGTGTGACCTGTTCTAGGTGTTCCTGCTCCGGCAGGGGGATTGGACTAGAAGATCTTTCAAGGTCCCTTCCAGTCCTTAAGATCCTGTGATTCTGTGATTATCAGAAGTAAATCTGATTGCATAAGTGTCAGCTTCAGTTTACACACAGGAGAAGACCAAGGGTCACTTGTACAGGCTGGAAAGACAAACATCTGCTGAACGGAAAGACGAAGCCCTGCCTTCTGATCTACAGTACGTTCCTTGCCTTTCTCTGGAATAATCAGCTTATTTATTGGTAGGAAAGTCAGTGATAAGTTTGAGAAACAGTTGTTCACTCTGCAGTGAACTATATTTCTATTAAAGAATTGCTACACAGAAATACATGTGCAGCTGCTATCTCAATATAATGTACAAACTCAACAAATCTGATATTCTGGGGATGGATCAGAGCTGGAGAACATGTGCAGACCAGCCAAGCAATGAGCGCATAGAAGGTCTGTCAGGTGCCCTGTGACAGCATCCCACCGCCTGCTCGGGTGAAAAGAAACCCCAAAACAAATGCACAGGGTATTGAGCACTGCCCCAAAGTATCCAGAGCAGACTTCACACAGTTAGGCGGCATAACGTGTGTGTGTCCAGTAGTTTCAGTCAGCTGGGTGGGCCAGATGCCTCCGCAGTTTGCACAGCAGACCCTTTGATACTCCACTCAAATAGTGGGTTGGTGGGAGGGGTACAGGCCACACAGAAGGTAATCCAAGCGCTCACCTTGTCTTTTCACAGCACTCAGCAGGCATGATTCATGCCACAGCCTGCCACAGGCTTACCCTAAGTCTCTGTATATATAGTATGCATGAAACACTGATGAAAAGATGCAACCTAAAAAGTCGGCTCCAGCAGTAATCCTCAAAACGCAACCAAAAATAGACTAACTGGTAGCCTGTGACCCTGTACATTTGTACTAGGCTGGATCTTCTGTCACTGCTTTTGTATCAAAAAATGCAAGTGACAGCATCCAGAGGAAGAAAAAACATGTGTTTGCACGGAGCGATGGCATTTCTCATTAGAAGAAGTTACAAGCAATAGCCCAAGTAACTGGTTTGTCTTCCGCATGTTTCCTGAAATACCTTTCTTCCTTTGAATAAAAAAAAGAATAATTAAAAACTGAAGCACGCAATTAATTTTGTATTATTTAAAAGCATGAAAACGCAATAATGATAAATATCCAGTGGCCTTGGCGGGACTGTGCCACCTTAAGTCAAATAAGCTTTTGGCCACACTAGCCAACTCTTAAGTAAAATCATATCTAGTTTGTATTTTCACTTCATGGTCATAAATTCCTTCCCACCTATTACAGGAAGGGAAGTCCTTTGCCCAAACATTAACAAACTTTGGCTTCCTGGGGGATCTTCCATCAAACAGCAGCCTAAGTGACTCCTCAGCACTAAGCCCTTTGAATTACCCTTGTCTCCATCTCCTGCTACTGAAAGCTTCTAAAGGACGTAGTCACTTCTTACAAGCAAACACCTTCCCCGTTCATGGCTTCTGAGCTTTAGGAACTGACTCAGAAAATACAAGCAGTAGAAAACCTTCATGTGATGTCAGAGTCTTTGGTGATGAAGCCATTAGAAGTCCTGCTCCTGGTTCTTTTTTTCATTCAAGTCAACCATCTGACCTAGGATGAATTTTCATAGAAATCAGGCCCAGATGCTCATGGAAGTCACTGGAGGTGGATAGCCAGGGTGTATCACCTTCAAAAGCTGCCTCTCATTACTTCCTTAGAAAAGGGTGTACTGCCTTTTTGATGTGCCTTCCTTCCCTGACTTGAACAAAATGATCTAAAAGATGAACTTAGGCAGTCGTTGTGTTTTCAGACAGCTGAGATAAGGCGAGACGGCTCTGACCCGCTGACTAAATTGAGAGCTGAACAAGGGTAAGTTTCAGATGTGGGAGAGGAAAAAAGGCTGCTGTATTCTGTTTACACAACTAGCCATCTTCTAACTGGTGTTTTCCAAGACAAGCTTTTCTTTTGGTGGACAACTACTTTTTGGGACACTAGCATGAATTACATTTTAGGGGAAACTGCAGGTTCACTGAATTTGCTGAAAATGAGACCTAAGACAGCAAATGAAGTCTCCCAGAATTAAGCTTTTCCAAATCACCATGCCTTTTATAAAAAGAACATCAGTTATGTCAGCCACAATTCTAACAATTTTTAATTTGCATCTTTAAAAACAGGTACCTGAAATGAACCATCTAAATTTGCATTTGAAGCAACTAACACTCACTGCCCGTTTACTGTCGATGCACCCAATGACGCATTCCCCTTTGATTTATACAGATGGAATCTTTTTCTTTGAAACAACAATTATTACATTTCTGGGTCTTTGAACAAGGTCACTCATCCCAATGATGCCAGCAGATTGCTTTGTACAGATCTGAATGTCAGCACTCCACACGGGTTCCTTACTTAAGGCTCACCGCAGACATCAGGGAGAAGGTCAATAGATAATTTCAAAATATTTCACTGTAACCTTAGCCTCTCCCTATCTGTTGCCATTAAAATATCCACGGGCAGAAAGGCTGCAATTATGGCATTCCTTCCAGTTCCTAAAATCAGTTATGTTCCAGAGCAGCTTTTGGGAACCCACAGGGCAGTCAGGCGAGTGTAGATCAGAGTCCACGTACAGCGTGAAGTTCAGGCAGGAACATGTCTTCACTTGGTCTTCAGAAGCACCCAGTAAGCAAAGGCAGGAGAAGAGGTTCCCAAACTGCTTACTTTCAGAGCACCTTCCACTACCAGCGCTTCCCAGGACCCAGTTGAAGACTACACCTCACTTACTTCCCATCAGCCATGGCAAGAGACAGGCACACACCAATGGTAAATTCTCATATGATCTCAGCGTTCTTCACTGGGTTTGGCAAACTTGTGCCTACTCTGCCGGATGCCTAGGTTTCTCTAGATCCCTAGGACAGCTGCATGCTCTTGAAATCATCATCACTGACCCCGCTAGAGACAGGCCAGTTGAAATTAGCCAAAAAATCTGTGCTATATATAAATTTGGGTTTATAAAGCATTTTCTCATGAACATACAGGTGCTGCTAACTTTCATTTTTGCTGTGGTCAGACATAACTCATTGAGAAAGCATGTTTTATTCTAAATTGGCATAAATGGCAAATACTCAGATTTCTGGTTAAAGACTTCAACCATTTCCTTTATATTTAAAGGTTTATGCCCTTCCTTGGTAGATTTTTGATACTCAGGCCTCGAGGCTTTTAGACACATTTAAGATGTGGATCCTCACTTTTCTGCCTCTGATTTCCACTCAGGACAACATTCTTACCATGAATATTACAGAGCTAATTGACTGGCATTTACGTAGCTTATTCGCTGGTCTAAAAATCGGGGAGGGGGGGGGNTTATTTATCACTGTATAAAGCTTTGCTATGCAATTCTTGTAGCCCAAAGAAATCACAGTTCCAATGTTCACCATGCTTCTCTGGTAGTACCAGCATAGGCATCTGTTAGCTCACACACTTAGTATGCCTTCCTCAATAGACAACTTTCCCTTTCAACAAATATTGTTCAAAACAAGCTGTTGTTCTCCTAAAGTCCACAAAGTTTGCATTAAACTGCAAAATCATTTCCCCCTTGGTGGCCAGTCTATACTTCTACAAAACAAGTTCATTCTTGCCACCCTTACTTTTCATTATTTTGAGGGAAGTATTCCCAAAGTCAGCAGTACACATTCCCTTGTCTTTTGCTAAAGGCTGGAAAACCAATCTTGTTGCCAACTTTTAGCTGCACGTGACGAAGGTGTTGAGTCAGATATTTACCACGCCAGGAATTTTTAACAATCTGTGCACTACTAGGAGAAACAGTCTTTGGAGAGAAATGGCAAGAAAAGAGCATTCCAAAAGGAAAGCTGGAGGTTGTGAAGCCACAGACTGTAACAAAAAAATAAAAATAGTTCAGATAGGGTCCCAGTCAGGTTTTTTTGGAATGTAAATGATTGTGAATAGTTGTCCATACACTGGTCTCTACCGACAAATTCCTAATTTGGGCTTGGCACTTCCTTTGCTACTTCTATTACCAGCCTGGCTCAGAGATCCAGGTGTACCACGGCTAACCCTGCCAAACCTGTATGTTTACTAATCTCCACAGGAACTGGATTTATCCCCAAACCACAATCTGGCCACTCTAGGACTGATCCTTCAAGCAAGTTCAGGTGAAAGCAAATTTCTGAGCCATGCTCATTTCTCCAAGACTACCTGTTCTATTTAAAGATGAACTCAAAAAGGCTATGCAAGGATCCCAAAAATATATCATGCAGTTTTGCTTGGTGGAATCTTATGCCCTTGCTTTAACTGCAATAACATACCTCTCCTTGAAAAAGGAGGGAGAATGGCTGTTCCAGCTCATACAAATTACCAATTGCAAGCGTTATGGAGAAAACATCAAGATTCCATGAAATACATGCTCAGTGACCAGATGGGTCAAAAGTGCAACTACCCAAATGTGGAGAGGATGAGTGGGAAATTACCTCTTTGGGGAAAAGAAACTTTTGAAATCAGTGGCTTGTTCACTGTACTACGAAATAGATCAGTAGGTAGAAATGAAGTTTCAAAGTATGCACTAAAAATTGTGAAAAGAAAGGGGTGTGGAGCTGAAAAAAACAATAAATTGTAGGAAACACTTTTCATTCATGCCTGTTCGTGTAAGAAGAAAAGAAAATGGCCTGAGATTTCCTGCACACGCTCAATAGAACAAAAACAAAGCACTTCAAAACCATCTGTTTGAACTAACCCAAGGTTAGAAAGAGAAGCAGCACTAAAAATGTCTTTGATAGGCGCTAATGAGAAAAAGATGCAGCAAAGAACAACAGGAAATTTGCAAAGACCATCTATTAAAATAAACTCCTTTTTTTTTCCTTATTATTATTGTGTTTACAAGGGCGTGTGTCTCCCATCTCATCTCCCTGCAGGCAATGTTGAATTCCACATGCCGCGAAGGGGTGTCATCGGGCTGCAAATACACGCAGCCCAATTAGCTTTGCTTTCCTGCTGCAGAAGCACAGAGCACTCCAGCTGTCCTCACCGCTCCACTGCCCCAACACCTTCCTGCCTCAGGCTCTGGCGGAAAGAAGTATTAGCTCCCAAATGATCCTTTTGCAGGATCATCATCAGTTTTTGTATTTTTCTTGGTAAATTTTCACTCCTCAAAGGTCGTTAAACAGGCACAAGAAATAAGGATTAGTTTGAAGTCTTGGCACCCATACTGTCTTGTTTCTGCCTTTCCTGCCCTTTTCTTCCTGCTTTCCCCCCTCGCCCTCAGCTTCGGCTCCACCATGACTAGTTGAAATTTCACTAGTGATTTCTCAGTGATTTGCTTTGCTTTGACCTTCCTGAGGCCTATTTCTGCATTACGTCAATAAGTCTGCACAACAACATCAATAAAGCAAAATGGGACAAACAGATACTGAAGCTGCCCAAAGCCGTTATGTTTTGCACTTCCTTAGGTGACATAGCATTTAGATGGCCACAACACAGACACTGAGAGGTGCACTCTAGCTAAAAAGCATCCAAGGACCTTCTGTCCAGTAATGAAGAGGGAAAGCTTCACAAATACTGTGTGGAATGGCAATGCCGTAGTAACATCAGAGGAAAGGGAAGGGGCTGTGATGGTGATGAGGGGCCTGGAGCATCTCTCTGATGAGGAAAGGCTGAGGGACTTGGGTCTTTTAGTCTGGAAAAGAGAAGGCTGAGGGGGGATCTGATCAACACCTGAATATACTTCAAGGGTGGGTGTCAGGAGGATGGGGCCAGGCTTTTCTCAGTGGTGCCCAGTGACAGGACAAGAGGAAATGGGCACAAACTGGAACATAAGAAGTTCCTTCTCAACACGAGGAGGAACTTCTTTGCTATGAGGATGTCAGAACTCCGTCCGAGGCTGCCCAGAGAGGTCGTGGAGTCTCCATCTCTGGAGACATTCCAAACCCCACCCGGACACGTTCCTGTGCAACCTGCTCTGGGTGGACCTGCTTTGGCAGGGGGTTGGACTGGATGATCTCCAGAGGTCCCTTCCAACCCCATAGCATTCTGTGCAAGGGAAGGGAAGTGTATCAACAGCTAGTTGTTTCAAAACAATCATGCTGAGCATTAGAGTGAATAAGAAATATGTGCAAGTTACTGAACTATCAAAGATAATATTAATCTTCATCTAATAGACCAGAACTTGTGAAGGCATATCCACCCTGCTTCTTCCTGATTTTATCCTGTTTATGCTACTAGTGGTCATCATTCCAACCTCCCCCACCACACCACATGCTAAGCACATCAACTCATAAACACCTCAAGTCAGAGGTGGCAATGGCAGATCTGAACAGGATCCATGTGCCCATGGTTTTTCAGTAAGTTTTGGATGAGCATCTGGAATGACGTTTACACTTTCTATCCCACTGTAAAACAGATCAACAAAGCTAGATTTTAAGCTATGCAGAGTCCATCTGTACCTGTTTTACGCTATAAAAGCCTTCAATTTAATGCGGACACGTTTGTGGCAAACCAGAGTGCACAACACCATCATTAAACCAACACTTACCTCAGTGAGGGTAGAACAGTTTAGTCAAACAATGGTTATATGCGATACTGATATAAATCACTGATAGTGAAGAATGATTCCAAGTCACCAAACAGAAGAACTTAATAAAAGTTAAAACTTAAGTTTTAAGAACTTAAAAATGCATTTTGAACCTTGATTGGCAAGTGGAGGAAATACAGATCGTTATCACCCGGCTTTCAGCCTCCAAGGCATTCTTGTAACTGTGAGTTAACATGAGCTGGATTCTAGACTGTAGTGACACTGTCAGGAGAAGATGCTGGTCTCTGACCAGAACTTTGCAGGTTTGGGTTATGAAAATCCTAATGTTTCCAGCAGATTTCACTCATCCCTCAAAAATCCTTAACCTTAACAGTAGAGTAATATTCTTTTATGGAATTAACCAGAACTTCAAACAACACTAAATGAACAATACAAGCTCCTGTAGTTTCTTCCCTATGTACACATTGCTCATTTTTCAAATTATAAAAGTACAAAGTTACATTCACAGTGTTTTCCTGCCTTTGACACTTCTTCTAAAATTGCATAATAAGAGATTTACAGGAATTCTGACACTGAAGTAGAAAGAGTGCTATCTGCAGAATCATTTACATTAAATAACTGTTGAGAAGAAAAAAAAGGGGGGAAAATGAATAAAACCAAAGCATGAACATGTAATATTTCCCTACCCTCTGCAGTATTGAACAACATGCATAAAATAAAAAACTGTCACGTTTTTAGATGGTAACTAGTCAAGAACAAGCTCTTTGTAAATATTTAGCCTTACACTGTTGTCAGCATCAGGGATGTGTGAAAAGTGAGCACCTCAGAAAAACTTTACCTGAGATTCAAAGAAAGAGGGCTAAAGGGGTCCCTCTTAAGAGTTGGTGGGAAAGAAGAGGCAAAACCCTTACTTATAGTGCTCCCAGAACAATTTGGAAAGGGGCAACAAAACTATGCGTTGCAAGCCCAGAACTAATTGATGACATTATGAGCTAGGCACAAATCTCAATTTCTTTACTTACAAAAGCCCTCTGGAAAGAGTATTCCCCACCTGCTCTGGCACCTCTCCGGAAGAGCTCTTTCATAACTGGTTCTTACACATGGAAACGTCCAGCTACACCATTTTACTTCAGTTTACAGAAAGCCCTTGCAGGGCTGCTGAATTTGTACAGGGTGTGAGATGACACTGATCTGGAAGTGCTAGTGAGACTTGTGCCACAACCTGCTTGGAATTCAGGCTCACCGGCCTACAGATTTGTCTAATTTGTCTCATCAGCCTACAGATGACAGTTAGGATCATCTTTTCCCTGAACAGGAACAAAAATTTTCAAGAGAGAAAGCACAGAGTTTTGCTCAGAAAAACTAGGATTTCTGCTTCCAAAAAAGCACAGGAATGCAAACCTAGTCTTTATTTTGCCATGTTGAAGTAGTGCAACCTGACCATCTTTAGTGAAAAAAAACCACTCCCTTCTCTCTTGCCAGCAGTACAATGGTACTGAAAACCACAAAACAGAGGCTCCTGCACAGGTACTATCCCAGGCAGATTACTTATCTCACCTCAGCCTCCAATCAACAGTTTCTAGCCAGTATTTCACAGAATCACAAAATCACAGAATCTCAAGGATTGGAAGGGACCTTGAAAGATCCTCTAGTCCAATCCCCCTGCCAGAGCAGGAACACCTAGAACAGGTCACACAGGAACACCTCCAGGTGGGTTTGGAATGTCTCCAGAGAAGGAGACTCCACAACCTCTCTGGGCAGCCTCTGCCAGTGTTCCCTCACCCTCACTGTGAAGAAGTTTTTCCTTACATTTAAGTGGAACCTCTTCTGTTCCAGCTTGCACCCATTGCCCCTTGTTCTATCATTGCCTGTCACTGAGAAGAGCCTGGCTCCATCCTCCTGACACTCACCCTTTCCATATTTATAAACATTCATGAGGTCACCCCTCAGTCTCCTCTAAGCTAAAGAGACCCAGCTCCCTCAGCCTTTCCTCCTATGGGAGATGCTCCACTCCCTCCATCAGCTTTGTAGCCCTGCCCTGGACTCTCTACAGCAGTTTCCTGTCCTTCTGGAGCTGAGGAACCCAGAACTGGACATACTATTCCAGGTGGGGTCTAACCAGGGCAGAGTAGAGGGGGAGGAGAACCTCTCTCCACCTACTAACCACCCCTCTTCTAATACACCCCAGGATGTCATTGGCCTTCTTGGCCACAAGGGCACAGTGCTGGCTCATGGACATCCTGCTTCCCACCAGGACCCCCAGGTCCCTGTCCCCTACGCTGCTCTCCAACAGGTCAGTTCCCAACCTATACTGATATGTGGGGTTGTTCTTGCCCAGATGCAAGACTCTACCCTTACCCTTCTTATAGTTCATTAAATTTCTCCCCACCCAACTCTCCAGCCTGTCCAAGTCTCACTGGATGGCAGCACAGCCTTCTGGCCTGTCAGCCACTCCTCCCAGTTTGGTGTCATCAGCAAACTTGCTGATAGTGCACTCACTCCCTCATCCAAGTCGTTGATGAATCTATTGAATAATATTGGTCCCAGTACCAATCCTTGAGGGACTCCACTAGATACAGGCCTCCAACTAGACTCCGTCCCATTGACCACAACACTCTGGCTTCTATCCTTCAGCCAGTTCACAGTCCACCTTACTACCCTATTATCCAGGCCACACTGCCTCAGTTTGGCTGCAAGGATGCTGTGGGAGATGGTGTTGAATGCATTTAAGTTGACCAGTAGGGCTGATGGTTGGACTCGATGATCCCACGAGTCTTTTCCAACATGAATGATCGATTCTGTGATTCTATTTTTAGTCCAGTAAGAAGCAGCACAAAGCATGGTAAGGCAGCGGTTCAAATTCTGAACCAAACCTTTGTGAAATTACATTCTACAATGGCTTCTTTTGGGGTTTTTTTTTGGTTTGGTTTTTTTTTTTTTTTTTTTTTGCCCCTTGCGGGTCCTACTGTAACACTGGGTTTTTTCATCAGGGCTTGTAAGGAATACTACACAGCAGAGGCAGGGAATTTGTTTCGAACATCACCTACAGCTTGCGGCACTGATTGTAAGAGTCTGAATGCATCGGCAACAAAGAAAATTAAGAAAGAGGGGACACATAAGATGGTGATATACCCAGAAAGTCTGCTTGCTAACTGCCCTGAGTAATCCACGCTGGTTAGCATCTTCCAGTTCCAGACGGGTTCAGCTGTTCATGGACTCTCTGGAGCTCTCAGAGCCCAGAACCTGCTTCATCAAAGGCGGGTTGGTAAAAGCAGCATTAGAGGTCATTGTTGAAACGCACCAATTCTGGGAAGAAGTACGGGTTTTTAAATAAAAGTCAGAGGAACTGGTTCAGAGAATGCCACAGACAAAACAGTCAGAGATGGTAGCTGCCCCTTCTGGGAGTTGAGACAACAAAAAATTACTTCAGATACAAGGTTCAGTGTAGCCAAAGGGACACTTCAGAAGGGAATGGTGAAAATAGGTATTCTGTATGATAACCCTAGGAGGGGATAGGGAACAATCTGGCACAGCATTAAGCACAAAGCTTTATATCATGAAGTAAACACGTCACTTCCTGAAGAAGTACAAATACATCTTTTCTCCAATTGATTCCTTACGAGTGCATTTTCCTCAGCTTGAGGACAGGTGAGCTTCCTGCTGGTCTCTTCCATTACTTATTGCCACCTGGATCAATAGCCTCGAGGTACTGCATCTAGACTTGACTGGTAATTTTTCTTCTCAGCCTTCCCTTCCTCTCTAGTTCCTCTCCCATCGTGCCGTCAGCTTTGTACCGCCACTGCAGCAGAAATGATCAAGAGTCCAATAATCCATACGCTGTTTGGCTCCTACAGCATATGCTTAAGACCTATAAGACAAATACGAGGCATGGGGGCCTCTGATGAAGAGAAACATGAAAACCAGAGTTCAGCCACCATCCCATGGGAGCTTCATGGGGCTGTCACGATTCCAGCGCACCAGCACATTGCTACTCGTAGACCAAAGTGCTTCAGGACAGGGAAAAACATTTCTTCCAAATGCTGAGTGTTCTTGTGCCTTAGCAGAGGGCTACAACATAGCCCATGGACCAGCTGCATGACTCAGGTCAGCAGTGCCTCAAAACAGCGGTACTTGGGCCTACAGGCCAAAAAAAGTCCTGACACTGGTCTACAAAGAGAGGGCAAAGGTGGCCACGAGCAGCTACCTGGATTCAATTCTCCACCACTGTCATTGCTGGCCATCTGAATCTGTGGCCCACAGCTGCAAAATATTTTTCTGGTTTGGTATTTGGAGTCATTGTCTTCCACCTGCGGCACTTGGCAAGGCGGAAGCTGCACTTCTCCAGATTCTGCATCCAAACATCCAGACCCTTGGGAATAGCAGGACAGAGCAATGCACAGAGCTGAGAAAATACCAGGTTGAACAGGAATGTATTGGCAGTGAGGAAAGAAAAGAAAAAGGACATTATGACAAGAAGCTTCTGATAGGACTGTGGAATAGGAAGCTTTTGGATAGGGCTGAGTTGGCAGTGCACACTGGCAGCCCAGAAAGCTAACCCCATCCTGGGCTGCATTAAAAGAAGTGTGGCCAGCAGGACCAGGGAGGTGACTCTACCCCTCTGCTCTGTTCTGGTGAGACCCCACCTGGAGCACTGTGTCCAGCTCTGGAGTCCTCAGCACAGGAAGGACATGAAGTTGTTGGAACAGGTGCAGTGGGAACAAGTCCATCAGAGGGCCAGGAAGATAATCAAAAAGGATGGGTTGAAGCACCTCTCCCATAAAGACAGGCTGAAAGAGCTGGGGTTGTTCAGCCTGGAGAAGAGAAGGCTCCAGGGAGACCTTAGAGCAGCCTTTCACTACAGGAGGGAGCTACAGGAGTGATGGGGAGAGACTCTTTATCGGGGGGGTGTAGTGATTGGACAAGGGGTAATGGTTTTAAATTGAAAGAGAGGAAATCTAGATTAAATACCAGAAAGAAATTCTTTGCTGTGAGGGTGGTGAGACACTGGAACAGGTTGCACAGAGAAGCTGTCACTGCCCCATCCCTAGAGGGGTTCAAGGCCAGGCTGGAAGTGGCTTGGAGCAACCTGGTCTGGTGGGAGGTGTCCCTGCCCAGGGCAGGGGGGTTGGAACTCCATGATCTTGAAGGTCCCTTCCAACTCTAACCATTCTGTGATTCTATGAATGCGTGGGCGATCTTTTTTCCAGCTTGTCTTGGCTTATGGGTTGTTTGTTTTCCCGTTCTCATTTCCAGGAAATAAACTGTCATGAGAATGAAAGCTTGCATCAATGAATATTTGTTTTATTAACTTTGTAGTGTTGCTCTGTCTTATAAGTATAAAAGCCGAGGAGATAACATTAATATGTAATGTGATTGATTTTACAATTATTATGGCAATAAAAAGAGTTGATGTATTTTCCTATCATCTTTAAAAACAGAAGCATAGTAATCTCTCACGCTCTCTTCCTTGAGTAATCACCAAAAGCACAATGAGAAGTGAAAATATCACTATACACTTAAGTCTAGACATAGGGAAGTTTGCACGGTTTGGAAAATTCTAGATCATAGTATTCACCCATTGTTCATGTTTATAGACCTATTTCTATATGCTGCAAAGTGCCTGGATGTTATTTAGCTGCCTTAAAAAGATGGAGTGTAGGCTGATAGCCCAGCAAGAAGAGGATAGGCAGCATCAGAGGGTAGGCAGCCTTTCAGCATTTCCATCTCCCAGCATGCTGATTTTGTTTTTCTGTGATTAAACCGTCTGAGAAAGGAAAGACTACGTGCTACAATCAGCCTAAAAGCAAAATGCTCAGTTTCAGAACTGAAAGTTTTTTATCCAGGCCAGCAAAGAATTCCCTGCCATTGCATCGTGTAAGTAGATACGTATATGCACAACCAGCCGAATTGTTTCACAGGTGCAAAGTTATCTGTAGTATTTGGGGGGGTGGAGGAGGGGATGGAAAGCCACATGGTTGGAAAGGGCATTGAAGGAAGCCAAAAATGGGAGAGACAGCACAGTGTTCTAGCTATCAGACATATCAGAGATAAGTACAGCTGATTTAATGACAATTCACAATGTAGTACTTCCTGGTGAAAATTCAGTAGCCTAGCTGCGTTGCTGATGAACTTCATCTAGAGCCTTACTGCCACGTGCAGTGAACGTGTGTAAGGAAAATGGACAGAGCTGGCTACAAATCATCTGACTTGCACCTCTTTCCTCACCTTGTGCACTGTGAAACCTCTCAGCTCAATTTAGATAGCTACCATTGGGAAACCCAGGCTTATTTTTGTGGAATAATTACTAAAATTAAATTATATTGAAAATACAGCATTGTTCACACATGAAGGAAAGGTGGAATACAGCCACAGCTGGCAGGCGGGAAATCCACTTCATCTGTGATTCCCCCTACAGAATTGCTTGCAAAGCAGCACGGAGGATGAAGTAGGGTGGAGATTCTATGGCCAAACCCTGCAATAACACAGCGCGTACGGGAACAAGATGGTCCCGTGGAACTGAGAAGCTGCCTACTTGCTACCCTGTCAAATTTTGAAGAGATGCTGTCCTTTGTGTGAACTTTGCTCATGATAATGTCATTATAATACTAAAACACACCTCAGTCCTGAAGGCTACCTGCCTCCTAGGTGAGACAGCTCCTCCTTGAGTCTGCACCCTGAATTTTTCATAAACTCTACCTTTAGTTGTGAGGCAAGAGAATCTTACACAAATCGTAATAAGGGTATTTATGACTAAAGTCATAATGAGGTTGCATACAGCTTTTTAAAACACCAGGCATGCCATGTATGAGGTAGTAGAGTGGAGTATATGCATTTTACAGAAAACACTCAACCACAACAGCTCCATGGATAGAAAAAAGTACTGAAACCACAATGTCTCCAGCAACATGTCTCTCATTTTTGCCTTTATACACATACTATTTTCTTAACTAGAGGAGAGTAAAGTTTGAAGAATAAGTCTCCTTAGTACCACTACTCTAAAGGTTTGAAAAGGTGTATCAACAATCAACCAACCTGAGGTACTTTCAGTGATGCAGTAGCACTGTGGTTTATTAAAGGTTAAAGCATATACATAAATATTTATGAAAACAGCCATTTCTGAATGTTAGACATGTGAGGTAAGGTTTTTTCTTAAATCCTCTATATCTACTTATCTGGGTCAAAGAGTTTAAATTAAATTTCTACACAGTGTTTATACAACACTGGGCACAACTAAGCGAACGACCATGAGCAAGCGCTAGAAGTTATTGAAGAGGTTTCAAAGACAAATATACTCTCAAAGTTTAGATTGCCTCAATCAAGCAATCTCACAAACGGCAAGATTTAAATGAAGCTGTCTTCCCCAAATTTTCACAATACAATTTAATTTAACCCATCCAATTAAGAACAAGATAGAGATTAAATAGAAGTTTGACCCATCTCAGAGGTCTGGAACTCATTGAATGCAGTGTCCAAATGTCCTAAAAGCAGATGGCCACATCTATAGTGTCTGTGTGTGATGAGAAGAGGAAGCCACGCAACTGAATGAGTCTGTAGAATGGGTACAAGAGAACAACAGAATCATGTAGTCAGCAAAGACCTTTAAGATCATCAGTTCTGTTAGCTTCAGTGTAAGACTGCAGGCAGTATTAACTCCTTAAGCAATATTAATAGTAAGGATAAGTATATCCCAATTTACTTACCTAACAAAAATTACACTACCTCATTTCTGCTGTTTACATGGGCTTCCATCATGATTTTTTTTTTTAGAATCGAATCGAATAGTTCAGTTGGTAGGGACCTACAACAGTCATATAGTCCAAATGCCTGCCCACTTCAGGGCAATCACCTCCCATCTTTAGACTGCAAAGTGTAATTTGTAAAGGAAAAAAGCCCAAAGAGGCACCCCACAGCTTTCAACCATCTTCCAGAATCTGCCAGTGCAGAGGTAGATTTCAACTAGTTATTTTCATGGGATAAAAGTGATTTCATATTATTTTTCTCTATTTACAGAGTCCAAATGTAAACAACGATATTCACAGAATATTCGTGGTTGGAAAGGACCTCTGAGATCATCAAGTCAAAAAAACCCAGCCCCTACATCTTGGCCACTAGAGCATGCCCTCAAGTGCTGCATCTACACAAGTTCTTAAAACACATCCACTGAAAATGGTTTCTTCTTGTTTTGTTTGGTTTGTGGTTGTTTTTTTTTTACTGGGAAGAGCTTACTCTTTGAGAGTAAGTATCTTTTCCAGGATTTTTCCCCTCCTTCTTTACAGTGCTGTGATGAATGATACTGTGAAATTCAGCTGTACAAATTGACGTCAGTCCTCATTGCTCAAGACCTCTCTGAATTAGATGGGCTCTGCATACACCAAGTCTAGCAAGGGAACAGACACACGCTTTGGCTAGAGCTTGCTGAGCTCATGGGGCACAGTTTGACTTGAGAATCGATTATAGATAAAATGCCATGGTGGTGTCCCTTTCCCTCTCCTTTCCTATAATGACACTTTGTAATATTAGTGTCTTAAGATGGATAGAAGTTGGACAAAAGACAGGTTCTGATGTTGATCCCCCAATTCAAGGTGACCTTTAGTTCACATTGATTTAAGGGAAGCTGCAGTATTTTGTGGGATCAAGTGCCCCAAGAGAATTCACATGCTAAATTAAGATTTTTATTAACTCAATGTCCCTTTGACCCCATGCTTCCAAACCTGGAAGCCTAATCCTCCCTGAGAACCTAGACAGTGATGACAGGTTTAAGATCAGTTCCCTGCCAGGCAGGTGACTTGACTGGAACGCCAGAGTCAAGATTTCTCTAATTGCTTTCCATCCCACTTCTAAGCCAATAAAGTATGATGCTTTATCTGACTGGGGAATGACTTCAGTCAGTTCACACTTACATCCTCAAATTTCTGTTTCTAAGAACCCCAGAAACTAGACAGGATATTTTGACTGGCAACTTTATATTACAGGTTAAAAAATGAAGTCCAGAACCATCTGTTGGTTGACACTGCTTCAAAAGTACAGCTTTGTCCAGCCTTATTGCAAACGATTATGATTTCCTAAAGAGGTGGGTAAAATGTAGAAACAAAGGGTGAAGCTGGACATAGCGCATGGAAATTCTCCTTCTGAAACTTAATTGCTAGGATTTCTTTTTGCTTTCTTTCTCTGTGGCCTCACAAAACTGGAGCTGACATTTCTTTGAGTTGGAGACCTCCCAACCCTGCCCACCTCGGTTAGCCTGGGAAGCGCAGCACCACACCAGGCACTCTCCTGGCAACTTGATGTAAACCCCCATTTGAGGAGGAGGACTTTGCAGCCAAAGTCTTGGCATTGCCTACGCCAGCACTCTAACTACGAGGCCATGATGTAAATAGGAAGCAGAAATGGGGGTGATGTCTAAAAAAATAGTAGAGTGCTGAGTCCTTTGGATGTTTCAGGAACTTACCCTCTAAAAAAGCCTCAAGAGTAGTGACATCCCACGAACTTACCTCCATGCTCTGGTTTCCAGCTAGGAGCCAGGCTTCTGGCAACCAGGCACTGTGGTGCCCGACTTGATGGTGGGATGAAATTTGCTGTGTGCCATGAGAAGAAACAAAAGTTGCTTTAGCTACAGGAGCTTTAAACTAACTATTATTGGGATAATTTCTAATGGATGTTCTGTAAAAGTGCCTTGAGATTAATTTTGCAGGGCAGAAGGAGCTATTAGGATTCCTAAAAATAACTTGTCCGCATCTAAAAATACCACACTGTCGTAGTCAAGGGCTCAAGCCATTTCAGGGTTGGTATTTAACAGAGGCACTAATAAAATGACCATCCCTTCAGCAAGTGAGTAAAAGGTCACATTTTTAACTGTGTAGGACCATGATGAATTGGCTTTAGTGTTTTTGCTCTTTTTTTTTAATGAGCGATAAAGCTTAGTCTTCCTGTACTTGGTGACTCATAACTTTGGGGGCAAAAAGCTTAAAACCAGTTTTCAAAGCTATGTTTATGCATTTATAAATGTAGAACCATGTGTCTTCGGTTCTTCTGGTGTGGGATACTGCACCCTCTTTTTAATGTTATATTTTTATAATGTTTTAACATATATATGTTATAATTTAAATTTCCATACATTAATCCATTTATATAAAGTTGCTTTTTATTCTTATTTTACATCCTTGAAACATAAGAACTTGTGCTCCCCACTGTTGAGCTAAAACTGCATGAAATAATGAACACCACACTTTAAAACACTGACAATAGTTTTCATGCCTTAGGGACTTTTAGGTGCTCCAGTTATAATCAGCAATGTAAATAATCTTGACATTAAACATCTCTGCAGCCTGATATACCACTTTTATATGGCTCGAAGACACATGAGGACTGAAAAGGACAGCCTCCTGCCCCATTTCATACTTTAAAAAGTACTATTTCATGACTTTATTTTAAGGAAATGTACGGTTTTTTAACAAAAATTCTTTCTTTGTTGGCAGCAAATCTGAGACAACAGGGTGAATATTATCCAGCTATATAGGTTTGAATAAAAATGATATACCTCCTTCTGACAGATAGCATTTAATATTTTTTTTTTAATTACACTGAGGACTGAGTGGTAAGAAAGTCAATACAAAGGCAGTCACATTAAAGCACATTCCCTCAGGAGGAACATTGCTGAGACTGAAGAACAGTTAGTTTAATTGGAAGCTATTGTTCAGGTAATACTGGATTTAACAGAATAAAAAAGAAGATCGAAGGCTGTATTTATAGACAGTTGAAAGTATTAAAAGTATTAAAGTTACGATTCATTCAAACACGTGAGACTTCAACTAAATGGCTCACTACTTTGTATATTTATTTTTTTTTCCTGGAAGGAGAAAGCAAAATACTGGACCTGGGGAAAGATGCGGAAGCATGCTGGCAGAGTGCTTGGACTGCCAGGAAAACCTGGGTGACATCACATGTGTGACAGCCTAAGTCTTCACTCTGGCTTCCCCATAAAGGTAAAAACTTTTTGCCATGCTCAGAACGTGCCTAATTCTGCCACCAGGGAATCACAGAATCACAGAATTGGAAGGGAGCTCTAGAGATCACCTAGTCCAACTGCCCTACAAAGAACTTTTCTCTGACATCAGAAATTCATCAATAGTGTATTAGAGACCATTCAATTCGCCTACTGTGAAAGCTGTACTCTACCCTCTGATCGCAGAAGTCTGATCGCTACCCTCTGACTTCTGCTGTTAGTACTGACTCGGGGAGAAGTTGGAATTAGTTTTGTTAAAACAAATCCAAAAGGGTCAGGTTCAAACTGAGACGTAGCTGGGGCTGGGCTGATTCCTGTTTGCCATTGCTTCCTTTTCTTTCAAATGGGCTACGATAACGCAATGATAGAGGACAGCAGAAGTAGCAACCCCTGAGGCAAAAACCCACCAAATTTTAGAAACAAAACTATCATAGAATCATAGAAACACAAGGTTGGAAAGGACCTACAAGATCACCTACTCCAACCATCATCCTATCACCAATACTACCCACTCAGCTACTAAATCATGTCTCGTAGCACCTCGTCCAGGTGCTTCTTGAACACCGCCAGGGACGGTGACTCCACCACCTCCCTGGGCAGGCTGTTCCAGTGCCTCACCACTCTTGGGGAGAAATAATATCACATTTGTCAAGGACATTTAGCAATGGCTGATTTTGTCAGTAACATTCTCCATTATCTTTCATGTAGGCAAACCTTTTGAGCCGTACTAATTAAGCTCACAGCCACAACAGCACACTAAGGGGAATGCACTCGCAAGGAGTGAATCTTGTCCTGACTGCTTAAGGCTGGGTGTAAAAGACATAGCTACGCAAATTGGGCTTTCCAATACCACCAGAGAAGGAAAAGAATGAGAATCCATTCTGCATACACTAACTAATAGCCTAACTCCCTGCCTAGAGATTACCAGTGCCTACAGGGCCTGTGCTCTAGATTACCAGCGTAAGCAAAGAGACATACAAGAACACTGTCATTTTCTAAACTGCAGTGTAAACCCAATGCTAAACAGAGTCCACGTATGATGGAGAGCAAATGATCAGCATTTGGGAAGAAAAGTCCCTCAGATCCATCTGGCTTTCTAGTCATCGCAAGCACAAGTTTCTTTTACTATCAGACAGGCAGTTATATAATTTCAGAACATACATCCCAGTCTCAAAATTGGAAAGTCATAGATTTGATGAATAGGCCACTCAGTGGATAAGGAACTGGTGGGACGGCTGCACTCAAAGAGTTGTGGTCAACAGCTCAATGTCCAAGTGGTGGCCACTAACGAGTGGTGCTGCTCAGGGGTCGGTACAGGGACCCAGTGCCCAGGGCAGGGGGCGTTGGAACTTGATGATCTTTAAGGTCCCTCCCAACTCATTCTATGATTCTATGATACCCATTAACATAAAGACTTTAACATCAGTGAACAGAAATGACTCTGCTAACAAAACCCAACACAAGTAAGAGGCAGGGCACTTCTGTGAGTGACAGCGGTAGCAGGACTCCCTGGTCCCCTCTCAAGGTTGACATTTTCCACTTGATGATGCCAGTTTCTTCTGAGATTTGACACTCAGACTTTCCTCTCAGAAGAATAAGAACTCAACCCAAATATTATTCATCCTTTAGGGCATGATACACATTGAAAAAAATATTATAAAATAAATCCTACAAGGTCTGTAGAAGTCAGTATGGACAAAAGCATTAAGTTACTGCTAGAGTCAAGGAGAATGAAAGCAATAGACAAAGATAATCAGATGTGTGTGAGCAGAGTGTGTCTAATTTTAAACATGTTCCTAACTTACTAATGCACAGTCAAGAAATGTGAAGGGCAGTGTTGACAGAAACTGTCATTATAGATAGCTATGAGATATAATCAGCTGATACAAGGATCAGCATGAGAAAGATCAAGGAAGAAGGTAAGCAAAGATAACCCCGGAGTCCCAGAATCACAGAATGCTATGGGGTTGGAAGGAACCTCTGGAGACCATCCAGTCCAACCCCCTGCCAAAGCAGGGCCACCCAGAGCAGGTCCCACAGGAACGTGTCCAGTGGGTTTGGAATGTCTCCAGAGATGGAGACTCCACCACCTATCTGGCCAGCCTCTGCCAGGGCTCTGCCACCCTCTCAGCAAACAAGTTTCTCCTCATGTGTAGATGGAACTTCTTATGTACGAGTTTGTGCCTATTACTTCTTGTCCTCTCACTGGGCACCACTGAAAAAGCCTGGCCCCATCCTCCTGACACCCACTGTTGGAGTATTTCTAGGTGTTGATCAGATCTCCCCTCAGCTTTCTCTTCTCCAGACTAAACAGACACAAGTCCCTCAGCCTTTCCTCATCAGAGAGATGCTCCAGGCCCCTCATCATTGAGACACCATCCCTGAAGGTATTTGAAAGCTGGGTTGACATAGTGCTTAGAGACAAGGGTTAGTGATGGGGTTCTTTTTGAGTTTGTTTAGGTTGTTTGTTTATGGTTTGTTTTTTTTTTTAATCAGAGTGAGGTTGATGGTTGGACTAGATGATAGGTCCCTTCCAAGTTAGACAGTTCTATGATTCTGTGGTTCTAATCACTGCTGCTGCACCCATGAGGCTATAAAACACAAAGTTCATAGGGAGAGGAAACATGTTTTATTGGATCACCTGAAAGAGCTGAAGGGGGACAAAAAAGAAAAAAAAGGTATGCCATTGACCTCAAAAAAAGACTCCGTTCTCAAATGTTCCGCCTTTTCTCCACATGGTCTATTAAAGGTACTTCCATTTTCCTCTTAAAACAGAGGTGATATGTGAATATCCCCAAGTAACATTTCAATCAATTAGACAATATTTCAAGCAGGTTGGAATCTTATTATACTCCAGTTTTGAGTAGGAGCTGTATAGAGGAAGAGACAGAGAGAGGTGTCAGGGCTAGCACAACTTGTATTAGACCGCAGGGACTCCCAAGTAGGGGTGACATTATGAATGCTCCAAAGACATAAAAAAGCCTGCATGCTTTTGGATGCCATTAACTGTTTAATAACAGGCCACAAAGCCACAGGAAACCAGCTTTTATTGGGTGTAACATTCATCCCCGTACCTGTTTTACTACTGAAAAGGCAACAGCAGTAACCTGCTGCAATCGTAAAGAATCACAGAATCACAGAATCATTCAGGTTGGAAGAGACCCTTGGGATCATCGAGTCCAATCATCTGCCCCACTCTACAAATTCCTTCCCTACACCATATCTCCCAACACACCCCTTGGTGGCAAAGGGTCATTCAATGGACTGCAGAATGACAGTAGCCAAAAGGGACAGAAGCTTCCCAAGCTGGCTGCATGACATGTTCTTTCTGTTGACATTTTTACTCAGTTACCTTTGCACGGGTTTTAAGAAACTGTGTTTTGCGCTGTTCCATCAGCAGTGGATATCTCATTGTGTTGCACTTACAAACATGAGGCTTCTATCGCTGCATCTTCCCAGCACTGCTACTAACACTACACTTGTTCATTCCTCCCCGGTGCAGGGCCCTTTCTTGCAGACATTTTAACACCTTGGTTTTATGACTTGGGAAACCAAACAGTAGGGTTGGTCAAAACTGGGATAAATTACCCATGAAAAGTCAAAACAAAAGCTCTGAATAGTTGTAGCTACGGCACATGAACACTTGGCAGAAAAAACTCCAAATGTCAAATGCTTCTATTTCTATTGAAATGAGTCTAAAAGCTATGGAAGTTCCCTTTAGCACCCAGTTTCAACTTAAATCCTTAGGGCTGGGAGTATAGTACAGACACTGGGACACACAAAGACAAGGACAGGCAATTGTTCCCATGCCTTTCATGCCTTTGTCACATCTGAAGCCCAAGGTTTTGGTAAATCATGGCTAAAGAGAAGCAGGGGTTAGAGACAGAGTAGACAGAGTAGACTCAGCGGGCGCTCCTTGACAGGATTTATTGACAACTGCACTGTTTCCAGCCTCCCCTCCTGCTGACAAAGCCGGCAAGTTAAAACAGTAGCACACCCACAGCTAATAATTAACCTGCTCTGAACTAACATCTGACTTTTTCCAGGCGACTCAAATTTTCTTTTCTAGTACCTATAGAAAGACTTATGATTTTGAGTTGGAAAAGAACCATTCTGTATAGACTGAAGAAAAGCCCATTTCAAGATATATTTCATTATCGGTGACTGAGAAACAAAGATTTCTTGTTTCCTTGAACAGAAAAGACAAGAGCGAAATAGAAGAGAATTCAAAAGGTATTTTCCATAGTAAACTGACCAAACCAATATGTCTTCGAAATAAAATCTTTCCTTTGCTGTCTCTAACGTATTTTCCGGAGTTGAAGATTCAGAAAAAAACACCACATTTTCCTAGCCTGCCAGGTCAGACCCAGCTGCCATGAAACTCTCCCAATGAGCAACTTGGTTGATTGCACTTCTTCACAGAAGACTTTGTGGGTTTACAGCTACTTTAAAGTCCATACAAAAACGCCCATGTTATTCCTGGCGCCAAAATCAACCACTGCTACAGTGCTGGCGTGTTGTTGCTTTTACATCACATGAAGTAGAAGAGAGGTCAGTACAGTTCTGGTATAACTATTGCTGCAGCTTTGAAAAAATGATAGTGATGGCATTTAATAAGCTACTGGAAAGCACTTAAGATACTTTTGTGGAAGGGCTTTGTAAAAGCTGACAAAGACAAGACTATCTCCAGGAAGCATCTATTGAAATGAAGGCTCTGAAACCCTTGATTTAAGTGACTTAATTTTCCACAGAATTAGCACCTATTACAAATATTTAAATTCCCTGAGAACAGCTCAGTCCCCAGTGCCTGGGCAACGTGGTCAGAAAGCCTAGGCTCATCTTCTAATTTTCAAAACACTTTATCTGTCTTGCTCGCCAACTTCTAACATAACTAATCAAAGCGTCTCTTTTGGTGTTGGTAACTACACCACTCTTTTAACGATGTAGTATAAAGCATGTTGACCACATAGCACGTAATTGCTAAACTCATTGCTGAGGAATATTTTGGAGCAGTATACCCACGCTATAAACAACTCGTAACTTTACTCTGGCATATGTGTCTCCTAAAACTCAATAAACTATTTAGAAAGTGAATTACAGGCAATTTGACACTCTGGAATAAAAAATTGTTCCATCATACTAAGTTTAAATGAAACGCTGCGCAAAGTGTAATTACAATGTTTAATATTTAAAATCATTGATTTTAATGACAATATACATTACTAAAAATTGCAAACAAGCTCATTAGATGCAATTTTAAATTTGCTCCTACATGAGCAAATAACCCTTTCCCTCTAATAACTCCATTTAAAATATAATGACCATAATAGAGAGAAAAGAAATTTCTGCTTCATACTACAGTTAGTCTTTCTCATAAGGTCATTAAATAGCTACCTATTACTTGGGGTCTAAAGCAGTAATTCACTGTCTTCTCTTTGAAGAACGAGCCTTTGAGAAAAAGCTAACTTCAGCTGATGCGTGCATGTACACAGAACCACAGAGCCAAAGGCTGCAGATGAGGACGAGGTGCCCCAGGGGTACAGCCCAGAAGTGATGAGAACACCAGGACCGCTGCCCTTCCCACTTGGAACCTCTCCCAGAAGGAAAACATCACCATAAATTTGCACAATTCCTCAAGTTTTACACAATGGGCACAGGATTTCAGTCCAATCCCTCACAGCCCACCTGGTCTTGTCACCACTCAAGGACATCTGAAAATGCCTTCGTGATCCAAATGCCTTCTTAGGGTTCCACCTTACACCAGCATCACGGAATCTTCAGAGTTGGAAGGGACCTCTAGAGATCACCTAGCCCAACTCCCCTGCTAAAGCAGGATTTCAGTAGGGGCTTTGGCGACTATATCATTCATACTGTGGTGCAAGGCAGGAGAAAAGAAAGACCATTTGATAAACACAGAGAAAAGAAAATGATTAAGGTAAAATATTGACTTCATTATATATGCGTGCCTCCAAATTAATTGCCTGAAAAAACTACTCCACTAACAGATCTGGAGTGTGGGGTATCCTCTACCCAGACAAAACGTGTAACTGTGAGTAATATTGCTCCTCTGGTAAATTGGGTAGTAATATTACCATGCCCAGCTTGTTCTTGAATTTCTCAGGAGACACTTAGTTTCATTAATTCAAGGAGAAAGACTGTTCCTATTCCCTACAGAAATACAACCAGAGGAGAGCACAATAAGAAATGTATGACGTTTACAATTCTATAGAAATCTAGGGAAGTGGCAGAAAGGTGACCATTTCAAGTGCAAGGAGCAAATTCAACACCCATCACTGGAAAAAGCATCAAGGTTTCAAAATGTGAAATGGGTCACGGAGCCCAGTCCTGCACTATCGGAGACAGTTAGATCATATCATCTCTTTTAGAATCAGACAAATTACACATCTTGGGCTCACGGGGACACCTTCACCTCCCACAAACCCTATCAGAGCACTGTTCCAGAACATCACTGAAGTTCTCTGCTTTCCTATTTCAATTTATTCATGACCAGTTTATATGCACTGCTCTCGTTCCAACCGAAGGGAAAACTGTTTCCAGTGGGAGTGGTTAAGCCCTGGATCAGCTGTGGAATGTCCATTTTTGGAGACTCATGAACACGAGCAGCACAGGAGCCTAAGTGAGCTCTGAAGGTAGCCCTGCACCCAGCATCAGGATGGATGGGCAGACCCTGGATGTCCCTTCCAGCCTGAATTATTCTTTTAATATAAGATTACTCTTGTTTATCAGAACTGTGGAGGAATTGAGCGCTTCTTGAGGGTAGCCCACTGGCATACAGCAGGGAGTCACACAGCTGTGCTCCAGCTAGCAGTAAAAAATTACAAACTACTTCGTCATGTAAGTTTTTATTTGCACAGAACAAGTTTTACAGAAACCTTTTTACTAGTTTCATCACTAATAAATTACGTCTTGCCTCCCCCATGTTTCCAGAAATGCTACAGAGTAGGTATGGATGTGTTAATATGCGTGCATGCACCCACATGCACTTTTGGGCAACTCACCAAACCACGTTTGATTCCACCTGGGAAGATTTCAATAGCTTACAGCTCCAGAATCAGTGTGTTCTGCAGCTAAACCAAAAAGACAAGGAAACCTAAACCACTGTTAAAACAGCTCAGAAGAAAAATCAAAGGATTGGTGAATCAAGACAAGAAGAAAATGTAAGTAATATTACCTTAGATTACTGCATTTTATGGGAGGAATTTAGACATTTAATCTGGAAGCTTACACAATGATGCCAGAAGCCTATAGGTGCGTAAACCTTACAAGATTTGATCCACCACAGGCAACAGACCAAATACTGATGAGCCCGGGAAGAGAATTCACAACGCTGCTCAGCATGTTCCTTTGCACCTCTCCTGAAAACCCACAAGAAGAATCATGGAATCAGGGAACCGTCAGAGTTAGAAGGGACCTCTAGAGCTCATCCAGTCCCACTCCCCTGATAAAGCAGGGTTGCCCAGAGCACATCACTCAGGACTGCATCCAGGCAGGGCTTGAAGGTCTCCAGAGAAGGGGTCTCCACACTCTCTCTGGGCAGCCTCTGCCAGGGCTCTGACAACCTCACCACAAAGAAGCCTCTCCTCATATTCAAATGGAACTTCCCGTGTTCCAGCTTGTGCCCGTTGCCCCTCGGTCCTGTCAGTGGGAATCACTGAGAAGAGTCTGGCTCCATCCTCCTTCCACCCACCCTTCAGATCCTTGTGAGCATGAAGAAAGTCTCCCCTCAGCCTTTTCTCTTCTCCAGGCTAAAGACTCCCAGCTCTCTCAGCCTTTCCTCATCAGGGAGATGCTCCAATCCCTCCAGCATCTTGTAGGTGCCCTATGCTGGACTCTCTCCAGTAGTTCCCAATCTCTCTTGAACTGAGGAGCCCAGCACTGGAGGCAGGATTCCAGTTGTGGCCTCCCCAGTGCAGGGCAGAGGGGGAGAATGACCTCCCTCCACCTACTGGCCATGCTCTTCCCTTCGCAGCCCAGGATTCCATTGGCCCTCTTGGCCTCAAGGACACAGCAGTGCTGGAGTGTCAGACAGCCCTCCCAGTTTGGTGACCTCTTGGATACACTCTGTCCCCTCATCCAGGTCACGTCTCCGGACTTCCCATACACGGAATGAAGGAAGGATGAGGCAGATGAACCAATGCTTACTGTTTAGACATAAAGGCTGGCCACATACTGGCCACACTCTTCCCTACGCAGCCCAGGATTCCATTGGCCCTCTTGGCCACAGGTGCACATTGCTGGCTCTCATGGAAGTGCAGTGAAGGCACAAGGCCACATAAGGAGCGGTTTCAGCTGTCAGGGAGCAGGAGTAGGACTGAGAGCTCTAAACACTTGACAGGGGGTGTGTGATGATAAACAAAGGAATCACAGGGTGGGACGCTTGGGGGAAACCCCAGGCTGTATTGATTAGGTCAAGTTCTTTCAGTAAACTAGTCACCACATACTACACCTCTAAGAAATTTCCCACACTGCTAAAACGAGTTGCTAAAAGAAGCAGCATTTTGAGGTGTCTGTCTCCAGTCTCCTAACATCCAAACATTGATACAATCACATCAGAACTTCTGTGCACACTCGCCTCAAGGGAATTTTATGGTCAGACCGGCCCAACGCCACCGCAATTAGACAACTAAGCACATAAGCAACTAAGTCAAATGGTAGCACCGGGTGAAACATCTCACCTCTGCTCTCTCCCTGCTCCAGACCTATGGCTTTTGGCCCACCCTAGTTTGAGCCACACATCTGGCTGAGCACTCAGCCAAACTTCAGTCCCAAAATAAAGCTGTGGGCTCAATTTGCCAGTTTATGTTTGCACATTTTAGCCTAGCACAAATGATCTTTTTGGATCTTAAGAGAATGCAGCCTGCAGAAGCAATGGTATGGTTGGCCAAGCAGTTTCAGCAAGGCATCACTAACAACCAGAACTTCACTGCAACTATTGTATTGTAATTGTATTCCTCAGCTAGAGCACTTATTAAAAATACACCACCACCGAAGATAATTAAAAATCATACTTGGGAGAAAGGATGCTTTTAATGATTCAGATCAACAGAATAAATATTCAAATACCACATCTAAAAAGCCTATTTGCATTGTTTTAAAAATAATCACAATGATTTCAGGGAAAGCAAGATAGCTTAAAAAAAAAACCAAAACAACTATCAACCAACCAAGTATGATCCATTAGAGCCAGTCTTGATTGCTTAATGCAAATGAGCACATCATTCTGGTTATATTAATGTGCTTTTTTTTTCCCTAAGCTCGACATATTTGTGTAAATAAGCAAAGCAATTTGGTGAAAAGGATTTTTATTTACGATATAGCTCACTATTCTTTAGATCAAGAAAGCACTTGAAGTTGCTAATTTTGTCAAATGCAATTGGAAGGGACTCCTAAATCTGCCTGTCATCACTGATGACAGCTCAGAACAAGAAGCTGTTTTCAGACCAAGACACGATAAACCAGGGTTGCTCTCCATCTAGTTTTTACCCAAACAGGGTGCAGACTGTGAGTTTGCATTTACTGTTTGGGTTGGCCAACAAGATCAGAAAACTGTCTGCATAAACCCACTAGAAGCTGGTCCAACGATGGGAATGAGAATTTTTGTTTCTGGTGGAGCCAAGGTTCAGTCACACGATGCTCTAGACTCGGTGTCTGGCAGCATTAGTAGGAGCTGGCGGTAACTCTGAACTTGATCTAAGAATGGAAATATTTTATTTTCCAGAGCACATGAGAACATTAAAGCCGAAACGTTATTTTTGGCAGACAAAACATCACTTTAGCCACCTAAATGCAATCGGTGCCTTTTAGGCTTCTCACTCATCCTCCTCTACAGCCCTCCCACAGCACCTGTACGTGTGGGAGAGGGGTGGGGGGAAAGCAAACAACAAAGCAGAGTTGACTGAAGAAGACAAAAAAAAGGATATGCACACCTTATTTCAAAACTTTACTTTTGGAATTAATGCACTGGAACCAATTGTTTATTTTCAGTTTTCCAGAACTCCCTAAAAACTTCAATACAAAAGCTTTATTTCATTCTAAGCAAGTTGTCCACATTTTAAAAATCCCCAGTATATAAAGCAAAAGATAATCGCATTGTCAGAAAGGGAGTAGGATTTTGAGTACCTCCATGTCTTGGACGGTTTAATCAATAAAGTGCTTGGCTTCAAAAGGACAGGGCGCTGAACCTTCTAATTGGGAGATCCCTCTAAGCCCTCCAAAGATATGCGGCACAAAACCCAAGACTGATCACTTCTAGGAGAAGAAATATTACTCTTCAACACGGCCAAAAAAAGTTACTCAATTTAATCACTCCTGGAGCAGACAGTCAATGCTTTCGCACTGCAGAATTCTCACCAATGCAGCTGCTAAAGGAACGCGTTTCCAGCACCCAAAGAACATGCATTTCAATTTGATTCTGCTTATCACTTCTTCTTGTCCAATTTCCAGACACCTTTGGGCCAGGTTATTGAGAGCGATATTTTACTGCAGGCATGCAATACATCAGCATTTGCCAGAAGAAGCAAGGTAAGCTATTCCTTCAGGGAGGCAAGAAGGAAATTCCCGACTTACACGTCAAAAATCATGACGTGAGAGCCATTATGCCCTTCTTGTTTTCGTTAGGTTTGAGTTTAGAACTAGCTAAAGCTACCACGCAGGAAGCCCTGGAAATTGGCAGTTGCTGTTTATGCATAGAACACGTACAATATGAGCAGAAGGGATTAAACTGCCTCGTAGGCAGCTCGTGTGCCACACACTGCCTCTGGGATTAAATCTGTGGCCCTTTCTCTCCTAAGATCACTCCTTGAATTGCCAATTCACAGCGCATGGTTAAGACTAATTGAACAAGTGAGAACATTTTTAACTAGAAGCCATCTGAAATCAAGATAAGGTAGTAGTCTCACCATAAAATCTACATATGGTTTCAGACATTCAGATGAAAGATGACAGGCTGAGGATAGGATAAAGAAATTTAGGCAAAACAAAGCCAAAAATCTCATTAATTCTTCCTGTTCTTCCAGTACAGCAGCTTCTTTCCATGCTAATTCAATATAAATCTTCTAATAACAAGTCAAAATTAGGTCCCAATATCAGAAGAATTTACTTGCTTTCTTATGCTTAGGATATAGTTTTATATAAGCTCATAATTTTATCCCAGTCACAAAAAGGAAATAGTAGAAAAACTGAAATTCTTCCTTTCAAATTCACCTGTACCACTCAGAATGAGGGAGGACTATGACAAAAAGTTTTTAAGTTCTTGTCAGCATGCAACTGCAAATAACGGGCACGTACAAGAAGGCAAAAAATAAAATGGCATAGGAAAACATTGCTGGCAATCCTAACCTCCCAGTGCTTGGCTATACAGAAAGACTTTTCATAGTACTGCTGGATGTATTATCCTAGAGGGTTTTTTTGCCTTAAAATGGAGAAAACAAACTCTCCTCAGTGCAACATTGGAGGTTTTTTCCTTCCTTTTTCTTCTAAAACAATTTTTGAAAGTTCCAGCCTACATAATTCCTTGGAGGAGGGTGAAGACAAGATGTAGTGAAATACTGATTCTGACATAGGCTGGAGAGACCATATATGAAGCCGCCTTTTATTTCTCCATCTTATATTCTTTGTGGTCAAAACCCTAGATGATCACAATTCCATATATGTGATGGCCAGGGATGACCCCTCGGGCGAATTTATGGATTTATTCATATTGCTCCAGCATTTTTTTTTTTTTTGACAAATAAGAGAGAGAGAGCAGTAGAATAGTTTTTGGGTTCTTTTCCCAGGCAGAGAAGCAGGTCAGAACTTTCTGTGACAAAGAAAAGGCCATTTCTGGATCTCAGGCACAATCCATAGCTGATAAAGTTTTTCCACAAGCCAGAATACTCTCAGTTTCCCCAGTGATTATAATATATAATCATAAGATTGTTTTAAGACACAAGGTATTAGGTTATTTTCAAGTGGAAAGCACTAAACCAGGTGTGTACTGAAAACATGACCAGAAATATTATTCTCAACCTGGAAGGATCCTTCAGTATGAGAGCTTTGGGACTCACTGATAAATTCCCTTGGCCCCCCCCATGAAATTTTGGAAAGGGTGACAACTTCTGACACCAGCATTACTGAGTTCTCAAATGAGATCCATAAAATCACACTAAAATGGGCCTTGTTGTCCTCCTCCTCTCACGATCTTCATTTGTGTCACTTCAATGACTGCCATGAAGTTATTTTGGCTCCTCTTACGCTTGAGAGATGACTACACCGTTGGGAGATTTTGCTAATCATGTTGTAGGCATCAGCGAAGTTACGTCATTCTATTCAGCGTTCACCCTCTGTGCCTTCTGTTTTCCATCTAACAACAAGTTGGCTGGAGAGCAGCTCTGAGGTGAAGGACTTGGGAATGATGGTGGAGGAGAAGCTCAACATGAGCCAGCAGTGGGTACTGGCAGCCCAGAAAGCCAACCCCATCCTGGACTGCTACAAAAGAAGCGTGGCCAGCAGGGCAGGGGAGGTGATTCTACCCCTCTACTCTGCTCTTGTGAGACCCCACCTGGAGCACTGTGTCCAGCTCTGGAGTCCTCAACACAGGAAGGACATGGACCTGTTGAAACGAGTCCAGTGGAGGGCCACACAGATGCTTAGAGGGATGGAGCACCTCTTCCATGAAGACAGGCTGAGAGAGCTGGGGTTGTTCAGCCTGGAGAAAAGAAGGCTCCAGGGAGACCTTAGAGCAGCCTTCCAGTACATGAAGGGGGCTACAGGAGAGCTGGGAGGGACTCCTGATCAGGGAGCGGAGTGACAGGACAAGGGGTAACGGCTTTAAACTGGAAGAGGGGAGATGTAGATGAGATACCAGGAAGAAATTCTCTGCTGTGAGGATGGTGAGAGCCTGACCCAGGTTGCCCAGAGAAGCTGTCACTGCCCCATCCCTAGAGGGGTTCAAGGCCAGGCTGGAGGGGGCTTGGAGCAACCTGGTCTGGTGGGAGGTGTCCCTGCCCAGGGCAGGGGGGTTGGAACTCCATGATCTTGAAGGTCCCTTCCAACTCTAACCATTCTGTGATTCATGAGACAAGGGAACTGCAGTGGGAGGCAACTGGGAGCCAGTTAATGGTGAGCCAGCTCTACTGCATGTTCAAAAGATCTAAGCTATTGGTGTGACATGAAACGTGTCTGACAAGACTGTATATGGAGAATATTTTTTCCACCTCTCCTTTTTTTTGTGTCTTTTAAATTAATTGCTGATTTTTTTCTAGCACTTCAAGACTGAGTGGGAATTGTTGGAACTCGATGATCTGTAAGATCCCTTTCAATTCTAACCATTCTATGATTCTATGTTATCCACCACCACGACCCACTCCTCATATGACTCCTCTAGTTTGCTGTCCATTTTCAAACGTTTACTGGGAAGCAAAGAGCAAAAGGGTCCATTTAACGTCCATTTAACAGTATTACAGAAATTTCTACTTCTGAACATCCTTTTGCGGCACCAGAGGGACTGGTACCATAATTTGTGCTGTGGGTATCATCTTTGGCTGTAGCTGGATGTTTCACAGCTAAGCTAACACAAGCAGTTCTCATGTCTTTCATGCTGTAATTTCACTGGTACTTGTAAAATCAAAAAATCTCCATCCTTGAAGATATTCAAAAGCCATATGGGTATAGCCCTGGGCAGCCTGCTCTAGATGGCTGTGCTGGATCAGGGGCTTGGACCACACCCGGGGATGTTTTCATTACCAAGATAAGAAGATAATCCTGTTTTTTTTAGATTCCATCAAGCTTATGGCTTCTTGATTTCTTAACCTCACAATAGCATTAACAATCAGCTCTTACATACAATCAACAACTAATGTTTACCCATGGTGAAGTTACCACACATTCCAATTTGGATAGAAAAACTGTAACCACAATTCTAACTAATAAGGGGTCCCTCGTTTTATAAAGACACGGGAAATTTCAAGCGTTTTGGTTTCAGTGTATCTGTTGAACTGCACCTTTCCAGAGAGATTATCAGCTCCATACACCTTGCCATGCACTTTGTTGCCCACTGATGTGTTTCAAGCTTGTGGTCTTGAGCACAACACAAAACTTCACACAACCTTCAAACTCACAATGCATTTCCAAATACTGAGCTTAAAACACTGTTGGATAGTCTCGGAATCTTATCACCACTGACAAAGCTGAGAGGCAGGTAAATTGAAGATGTGCTTCAGTGCTGGAGGAGAACTGCATGAAAATCATCTTCCCTCCGGACCACATCCATGATAGTGTCTGTCATCACAGCTCTAGGATATAAATAACAGCAACAGCAACAATTGCATTGACTTTGGTCAGGGCACAATGAAGTTTAGGAAGAAATATTTCACTCTGAAGGTGGTGAGACCCTGGCCCAGGTTGCCCAGAGAAGCTGTGGCTGCCCCATCCCTGGAGGGGTTCAAGGCCAGGCTGGAGGGGGCTTGGAGCAACCTGGTCTGGTGAGAGGTGTCCCTGCCCAGGGCAGGGGGGTTGGAACTCAATCATCTTGAAGGTCCCTTTCCAACTCTGACCATGCTGCGATTCTATGAAACCCATTGCTTTTCACATACACGGATAGTTACAGTTTGCCTGTAATGTCTACAGAGTCAAAAAAAAAGCCAGAGAGAAAACACACGGTCCTTCTCTCTGTTACCTGCCTACAGGTCTTTGAATCGGTGTCGTTGCAGTGGTGTGACAAAAGGTTTAAATTATCCCACAGAAGCTTACCTACCAGCATCAACTCAGATCATGTCTGAATTTTAAAACCAGGTTGAATTTTCAGGATTGACATATAAACTACATTCTCTATCTGGTAGGACATATGGTACGTAAATCTTTGAGACATCTCTGTAGTCGACAGCTCTGTTTTTAGAGACACTTCCCAGAGAGAAGCAACTTGCCTAAGGTCACCTAGCAAATCAATGGCAAAAATGATGTCAATCTCTGGATATTCTCTCCTCTAGTTTCCCATTCTAAAAAACTCCATCATCATGATCACATTTCAAAAACCAATCGGATACAAATTGATTTTGATTTTTAAAAATGAAGAAAGACTTTCTTATAATGGAGCAAGTGCTCATTAATTGACTTTCTGACCAGACTGTCTGAGACTGTTTAGACAAACAAGAACACAAACTCCTAACAGATTTATTAAATTAGTGACTACTGCAAGCTTTGGCTAATAACTAGGTTTAATAGAGCACATTATTTTATATCTTATATGTACTGCCTAATGAAGCAACGATTAATGCACGTTCTAATCCCATCAATATCACTGCCAGCGGAGATAAAAACATGATAACTTCAAGGTCTCAAAGAAGTAAGAAAAGATTCTCACTGGAAAGTAGAAGATGGAAAGAGAAAGGGAAAGAGCAAGTATTTGTAATTATCCAGTGGTCCTTACTCCCAAGTAATTTAGGCCTGCTGCATTTGATGTGGCTGATGCCACTTCGTTCTCTCTACGGGCCATATTCCTCCTACCTAACTTTAGGGGTCACAGAATCAGAATTGTCTGGGTTGGAAGGGACCTTTCATATCATCTAGTCATAGAGTCTCCTGAACCGTGAGACTGGTTTCTTTAGCACTCCCTCTGTAAGCAATGGAGAAAAGTGTTAAGTCCACGGAGCATTCTGTGTAGCGAAAATAGGACCGAGGAGCCACCTCTACAAGTGACTCTCTTCATTATCTTGTCAAGATATGCCCGGCTCTCTGCCACTGTGTAGACAAGAAAACTCAGATCAGCCATGCTGGCATGGCTACTGGGCTTATAGTGATGTCAGATCAGTGTAGTCCTCATGCATATCCTCCATGATGTAGACATCAGTGTCACTTTAAGCACTGCGACAGAGAGCCCATCTTTTAAAACGTTCTGGAAAACCTGCACAAGTATTTGTTCAGGTTGTTTTGGATTTCCAGCCTGGGGAGAAATGGTTCAAATATCTCTGTCCTGCATCAAAATCCCACCAGAGGGTTCTGTGTGAACGTACTTAGAACTCTGAGTAGAGCAGCTTCTGTCATAAAGATTTAATGAGGGGATATTGCAAAACCACGGATACTTTGCAGAAGGTAGGGGCAGGCCTTACATATTTGAGCTTGCCAATATGACTGTAAGTAGCTTGAAGGTGCTTGAGTTCATGAAAACATTTTGGTTTCACTAAGACAGCTTTTTAAAAACAAGTATTTCATGTCATTCTCTTTCTCATATGTACACTTCAGACAAATACCAGCCCAATCCAACAACATACATAGCAGTACAGGCTGCTGATATAACAAAATGTTATTTCAGTTCTACTTAGCGCTGAGGAAAAAAAAACACCAACAATCTATTGGTTCATACCTCTTCATAAAGCCAACTCAAAGGGCTGCATAGTTTTAGCTCTTTGCTAAAGTAAGAATAATAAATATCATGCCAGCCAGCTACTGGGTCAGTTTTCTTAAATGCACCGATTCCCAGAACACATATTGCTAAGAAGGTTAAGGAAAATAATGTATTTTCATTATCCAGAAAAATAAAGCACATACAGGGAAAATCTCCATTGTACATATTCATGTATTCTTCCATTTTATATTTATGTGTTGTTGAAAAGAAGGCTTGTGTATTCTTGCTCTCACTGTCACCCTCCATCTCTAAATATACTTTAGTTCTGCATATGGGAGATGGGGAACGTGACAGGCAACGCTGCTGTAATTCTCCAGCCTGCAACCCGGCAGACGACGCTGACAGCTCGGATAGCACACCAGACTAAATGTCGCAGCAGTTCACGGCCTAACTGTGGATTTAAAGCACTCCATAAAGAAAAAGCTCCTCTTGTAGGCCTTGAGCAGCTCATAGGATTAAACGTGCTTTATGTTTTTAACAACTTGCTTTCCAGATGTTAAATAGCTCTGAGGCTTAGAAGCATTTTATTAAAACCAGCATGTCCTGGCTTTGAGCTGGAGTTATCCCCAATACGAAAAACTGATTATTCCACAAATCATCAGAGAACAGAAGGACACCACTGAAATCACTTGATGAAGGCAAGTGTGAGCACAGATTTAACCTAAAATTTCTTTCTCTAAATTCCATAGACGTATCACCCTTAGACAGACACCTGTTTTCATATTTCCCACTCAGTCTTGTAGTGTTAGACAAAAATCAGCAATTAATTAAGAAAAAGGAACGGGTGGAAAAAAATATTCTCCATATACAGTCCTGTCAGACGTGTTTCATGTCACACCAATAGCTTAGATCTTTTGAACATGCAGTAGAGCTGGCTCACCATTAACTGGCTCCCAGTTGCCTCCCACTGCAGTTCCCTTGTCTCATGAATCACAGAATGGTCAGAGTTGGAAGGGACCTTCAAGATCATGGAGTTCCA
>VXBJ01007362.1:41584-57174 GCA_013400055.1 Nycticryphes semicollaris
AAAGTCCCTTTTGCTCAACTCTTAACCTGTTTCTCACACTCTATTTCCAATGTTAACACCTAGGAAAATGAACTAAAGGGAAGGAGGCATAGCACCTCTTCTAAAAAAAGAACAGGACTTAGAAATTTATTAATATTATTGCTCTAGAAAAATTAATCTTGACAACTTTTCTATAAAGTAAGTGGACACATTAGGAACATTCCTATAACTACAGATATGGTGGTGGGAAGAAGACATGGAAATTGAGTGAAGTAGCCAAGACAATCTATAATACAAAAGTCAATATTTAAATTAAAATTTTAAATTACCAAATTTAATTACTGCATCACAACCCTTCCCAGCTTCAAAAATCTATTTCCTTAGGCTCTAATTCTCTTCTCGCTCATAATTGTGTAAATCAGGTATTGCAGATGTCAAAGAAGTACGTAAAACTAATTTGAGGAAAGAAACAGAAAATGAGTATCTGGGAAAGATGTTAAAAGGGCAATTTGCTTCTATTTCTAATAACAAAAGAAAGGAACTTTCTCAGAAAAATCTACAGAAATATTCCTGTGCATAAAGAAATAGATTTTCACAGATCTCTTCAAACAGCAAGAGTTTATCTATCTAATAAATAAAAATAAAAATAAAAATAATAACAATAATCTAGCAAGTTTATCTAATAACTGCTTGGCAAAGGGAAAATAATCCTTGGTAACACGAACAGGCAAAAGCCTCAAGCCTGTAGAACCTGGTTTTTTCTCCATTTTTATTTGCTAAGTAGATCTCTAGGTGAGAACATGCTTTCTTTTATCAATAAGTTGTCTTTGCCTTGAAATAAAAGCTACAAGCTATTTGATAAATGGATCAAAATAGTCTCCTGTCCTCCACCCCCAGAGGAGCTACCTGTGAAGTGCTATTCACTCCTTGCAAAAAATTCTGTTTGGTAATAACTTACTAGCTCAGGGCAAGCACTGCAAAACCAAATAATGTCTTTTTAAGAAATCGTGGACATCATTGAAAAAGAACATTTCAGAAGTCCTTTCAGTTCTGATGCACATCTGTGAGGAACAAGAGAGCTGGTTCAGTAGGATACTAGAGGAAAGAAAAGAAGCAGGGGGAGGGTGGTGGAAATACAGGGAAAAGCACTGAAGTGATGGTACTTGCAGAGGAGTATTTCATTATGAGGTGCTGAGACAAGAAGAGCATCACTTGGAAAGATGTGGAAATCCTCCAGGCCAGGAATAAAAACCAACTTCATACCCTTGGCTGATGAAATAATCGAGGAAGAAGAAGTAACAGGAGAAATAACACATTATTAGCTGTGAAGACCTCTCTAAGCAGTAATTCTGGTGAGTCATTTGCAGAAGCAAATCCACAGACTGGTATCCTCATACAAACCATTCAACTAAGTATTATAAATAATGAATAAACGGGTACAAATCACCCTCTGTTCACTAGCCACTCAAGAATCAGAAGAAAAAAGGGTCAAAGTAATTTAATAAATTATCTCCTAAGAAGTGTAATCCTCTGCTTCATTTCCACCACCCCAGCACGTGCTGTTTGCTTCTGCCTGGTCCTGTCACAGCAGCAACGTGAGCCTGGAATGACACCGGAGCCCCCATAGCCAGCATTTTTGGCAGTGTCCTATCCTCCTACCTGCCTCCACCTCAGCCTGCCCTGGAGCAACTGGGATGAAAAATAGACCAAACGTCCACACATAGAGCACAATGCACTCAACTCTATGGCTAGGTCCCACCTTTTCATCCAGCATGACCAAAGACAGCAGGAAACCAGCAGAGTGATCTCTCCCTGTGGTCCATCAGCTGAATGGCATTTTAAGGCCCCTGATTGACATAAACAAGGGGAGGGAGGCAATTCCTGCAAATCCTGTGGATATCTGCATCCACCTGTTACACAGCAATGTAAGGAAGGTCAGCTCATTTTGACCAAAAGAGCATTTTTCCCACCCAATCTAATCACTTGAACCACCAGCTTTCTGAAAACAGACTAGAGAGGATATCTGTATTCAGCTGAATAAGCTGTATTTTGCTCCCAAACTGTCCATCTCGACTGACAGATGTTCATCACATTAGAAGTCAGACATGTAAATGAACACAACATAAAACAGCTTTTTAATTCACTCTTCACAGATTCATTGCTAAGAGGAACCCATCTTCTTCCTCAAAATTATCGTTTCACTATTTTATTAATTATGATAGCAAAAGGAATTGCACAAGCTGGGTTTTGTCAACTTTCCTAAATCTTTCTCACTGTTATTGCCACTAGACAAGCTTCATTTGCTTCATTTCTACTTACCTAGCCATTTATTTATTCTAGCCAACACTTCCAATGTAGCCTGTAAAACCATCCACATACAGAGTTCTGTAATTTGGCAGACAGCATACCTACAATCCCATCCCTATTATTTTATTTAGGAATCATGGTTTCTTCCAAAACTATGTACCTTGTCACAGGCTGAGGAGTGGATGAGTACCCATCTCTGCATTTCTGCTCAATGCGTTACACATCACACCATCTTGACATGACCTTGTACTGACAAGCAAGAGGCAGCATGAAGTCAACTCAAAGATTTATTTAGCCAAAAAAAAAAAAGAAAAAGAAAAAGAAAAACTCTCTTATTGTCTGCATTTTTGAATTGCTGAAATATTTTCCTCTCTGTATCTTTCACCAGAATTTATCCAAATTGTGGAAAACCTAGCTCATTCTTTCAAGAGTATCTGTGCTATGTTCAACAGTACATCTGCTGTGTATGTACCATTGCTAGGACTTCTGTGGTGGGTCAGCCTTGGATTTTTCTGAAGGGTACAATGGACCCACTGAAAAATGGGGGTCAGATTGCAGAGACTTTCCTTATTTTCAATAGAAGGAGATATCTCTGAATCTGTAATCTCTCTAAAGCTAGAATAAATGTAATTGTACTGACTATAAAGGAAACTATATAAGGTTAATCATGGTAATAAAATGGCAAAATACAACAGAAGTACAGGGAGACCTTTTCTCCTGTTCTCCCAGAAATAATTTCCAGTACAATTGGTAAAGATGGCTAGAGTCAGGAGCACAAGGTGTAAGCAGCGTCTTTTATGGAGATAAGATCAGGATCAGATCAAACATCAGTGACACAAAGCAGAGATCAGGCAAACCGTAGGAACCATTTAAATTTTGACCTGAATGATTATACAAAGCATAACCAAGTTAAAAAAAACAAACAACCAAACCGCCAACTTTCCACCCTTTCCCCCCTAGTTTTGCATTTAAAGAAAATACACACAGGGCTGTGAGGACAGCAAACCTGGTGTTCTCAGATTCAACAGCTGGAGGAAGTGCCAAAATTCTCAGGTCAAGGCTTCAGTGTCCTTTACCAGCACATCACTAAACAAAGTCAGCTCAGATCAAATTCACCTAACTTCAAGATCCAGTTTTTGTGAGTAAAAAGTAGTTTCATATTGTTTTAACTACCTGGCCTACAGAAACACTGACTGGAAATTAAGCACTAGATTATTTTTTTCCTGTTTCACATTGAGCCTACCCATTACTCTTACCACAATACTCTTGTCTTCTCCCTTCCTTAATACATCTTGTCTAAGTAAAGTAACGGCAGAAATACAACGGTGCTATTTCACCACAACAAATATAATCCAGCATCTTAGACTTTAGCCAAGCACACAAAACCTGAGATTGGATCCTTGTTCTGACACATTTTTTTCTACAGTTCTGTCATGGTAGGTTAGATTTTTAAGGCGATTTTAACATTTTTTTGCAGCTTCTGCCACTTAAATTACTTTATTCTCAGTAACTATGTGTAAAACAGGAATGAAAACACCTACTTCCTAGCAGTAAAATCTACTTCTCTGCAATATGACTGCAGAGTGCCTGGATATCACAGCAGTAAAAATCAAATAAATAGAAAGATTTTACATTTTAGAAGTCCTTTCTCAGATCTGCCATTCTAATTTCAATTACTGATTTTTTTTTTTCAGAGCATTACGGAAGAGTAAATTCAAACACATGGGTCGACACTTGGAATTTTATCAAGAAGCACAACTATCATTGGGTATCTCTTGCCCTGCTTCTCGTTGTTTATTTCCTTTTCTCCTGAGTCTCACCAGTTTGTATCCCAAATTATCTCCCAGTCACAGTGACAAGGAAACAGGAAGAAATGGTCAGCTGAAGAAAAGCAAAGGAAGATCCCCATCCATACAGTGATCCATACATGCTATCTCAAGAAGACTCCAGGTTATAAAACTGCAGTTTAGAAATGAACACGTTGCAAGGATCTGTAGAAATTCATTAATAAAAATAAATAAGCAAAGCAAGTAGAGAGTTAATCAAATCCACCATTGTAGTATGATTTTTCAGAGGAAGAGTTGGGCAGAGTGGTAAGAAAGAAGGATGGGATGGACTATCTAGAAAACGTGAAGAAAATATCAAAATTCATAAGGAAAAAATCATTAAATGAGACCAGAACAAGTAAAGTGAGTTTTGCCAAGAGGAATGCCAAGGTTGTTTTGAGTGGCCATTGAGAAGCCTCTCTTCCTCCTCTCCCGACCTCGATATTCCACAGTGCTATTACAGGATAGAAAACAAACAGTGGCAGTTACAATGCAAGGAAATAAATACTACATCACGTTCAGCACAGAAAAAAATAAAAGGGGCAGGGGGATTAGCATGAAGAGAGTAGAACAGAAATGCCAAGAAATGCCTTTATTTCTCAAATCTATTCTATTAAAACACATACTTTCATTATCACATACTTCTGAAGATTTGGAGCCCTCTTCAGAGGACCCAAACGAAGTGGACCTCTACACAATACAAGTGACTGCTGTTTCTGTGGAGTACAGCAGGAGCTAAAAACACTGAGTGTCTCTCAAAGCCTCATTTCTTTTATTATATACCCAACAGGGAGTGCATGGTGTCATGAAAATATGCAATGGAAACAATTTCCATTCACTCTTTCACCCCTGCAATAAATGAATACATACATAAGGCATGTACATCTTCAAATCTGAAGAGGATTTTGCTCGAGAGAAGCTTTTCCTAGACAGGTACCCAGAGAGGAAGTCAAGTCTTCGAGTATTTGTCAAATTTGACAATTTGACAAAATTTGTATTTGCCCTATACAGACAAAGCTTCCATTCAGTTAATTCCAGTACATAAGGTAAGTGTTCTTTTGTTAGAATGGGGGTAAATTGAAGTTTGTACCCTACAGGCACATTGTGGGCGTTAGGACCTGCAAGTATCAAATCTTTTTGTTCTTAAGAATAAAGCTGTGACAGAAGCCTGAAAACTCAAGAACTCAATGTAATTATATAAATAAATGTGATAAAGAGGAGACATCTGTGTTACTAAGTATCACAAAAGTAATGAGCATCTTCTTGCTTATTCATTCTCATTAAACTTCAATGCTGATGCTGTTTTTCTGAGTGACATTCAAAAGAAATCTCCACAGAGACAAAAGCTAATGTGCGAAATACAGGTTTCTATTTAACAATTCATTAATAAAAAGAGATTATCAAGTATAGCCATGCAGATGAATGGCAACTAAAATATTTTGTCAAGCATGAAGATGTTAGAGAGCCCAGGACTCACCTTGCAGTGTTATTAACATCAGAGTGACCAGCTAATATCTCACCAACATTACGTGGGTCAGTAATCAAGTACTTTGAGTACTCAGTACCTTGAGTCAATTCCTCAAATGACATCATTTTCCTTTATCATCGCAACCCCTCATTCATGAGCAGCATCACGCTTTAAAAAAAAATAGCCAACTGAAATGGATTTTAAGATTGGTTGACGATGATTGACGCTGGAGTGGAAAAAGTGTGGAATGGAAAGCTGAAAGGGGGACTGAGAAGGGGGAAATGGTCCGAGTAGGGATGACTGGCAGCCATGAGTACCACAGCTCTGGGCTGGAGAGGTTTTCTTCAAAGAGATTCTGGTTTTGACTGAGCCAAGACAACCCAGGCAGAACTGTTTGTCTCAGGGCCTTTTGATTTTCTGCTTCTGCTTGACACAGAAGAACACACAAATTAAAAAAAAAATATATTAAAGAAAATTAATCGCTTCATTTCATGGAAAATGAATCTTGTTTCTGGTCAATTCTTTAATTCCATTTGCTTCCCTCTCCCTGTGATAAAGTGGATTCCCTTTGTCTATCCACATCTGAAGCTACGTACACCATCTGTCAACTCTGAGTGCTTTCCAGAACCCTGACAAGAAATTGGGTTTTTATTTCTTGTCAGGACAAATTGCCCTGGTCTGTAAAAACGTACTGAAGAATAGGATGTAAAGGTTTACTTTCCTTGCCGTTTCACTTGTGGTCTTACAATGTGTGAAAAGAAGATTCACTTGCACAGCTGCTCTGCGTGCACAGATGGTGCTTTCTCAACTGATTCAAGCATTGATTACCCAATATATTTGAAGATAAGGACCACTCGGCTCCCTCCTACCACAAGAATAGGCATGTGGGCGGCCAAAATACGCTCAGAAAACTAAAAACCAGGAAAAAAAATGTGTAATATATTTAATGGCCTTTTGACTCCTGGGATCCCCAGATAATCAAGTATCCTATGTCTATGAGGACAAAAAATCTCAAATTTTTGTTTCTTTCTTAAAAATAGAAAAAGAAACTCATGAAAAAAATTGTGAAAACTGGCAACAGCGTTTTCTCCTTTGGAGAGTAAAAGTCACTTTGCAAAAAGAGTGCATGTAAAGGCGTTGCAGAAAATAAAGTTAAAAATATTCCTTGGAGAAACCTAAATAGCAAACAAATCTCTTTTTGGCAAGTCAAGCACAAATGGGTCCACAGATGAGATCAAAGGAATGCACTGAAGAGATCACATAAAGCTCCACTTGCATTTTATAGGCTGGGGAGTGATCAGAGGGTTTATGATTCCCTTTCACGCTTCAGAATAAAGGAAAGAGAAGTGCTGCCCATGAAATTAAAGGTCTAGAGAAGAACTCAAGTATAACATTAATTGTTATCTAAACAACATGCAAGGGAAAATTCAGCTATTCTTTCTCATCATAATTGGTAATTTAAAAAAAAAACAAATAACTTCAGAAAATATTGTTCATTTACTCATGGTAAGCAAAGAGTGACAGCATCTGACACCTCATCCTGCCGTATGTGCAGACACTGTCACCAGGATACATCCATCTAGGATGACTGTATCTTGGATAACAAAGCTCTGCAAAGCCCCTTCACGCAAGAGAGGATATGCCTATCCCTTTACAGCGCTCATCCCTCCAGACAATAGCCCTTACTTATTTTCCCCACATCCACGAACCATATCTCAGCTCTCAGATACACCCAGCATCCTTCAGGGAAATCGCAAAGCAGAACAACTTCTTCCAGTGAACACACTGGCCGTCTCCGCCATCTGCCCTGCCACCTTCTACAGTTAATTAACTCCATTTCTCCAGTGTCCTCTAGTCCCACTGTAGAGGGTCCTACTCTACCTGCAAGGTATTATCTATCACAATGGAATAGCGCAGTCTCAAGCATCCCAACTAATCAAGCATCTTCAACCATGGGGAAGGCAGCTTCTCCCCACTCATCATCCATTTGCTGTTCAGATAATAATTTCCTGTATTCCATTATCCCAGTTGCTCTTAATCATCCCATAACCAAGTGTGCCAAGTGCCAGCTATTTAGCCCAGAGATGTAAATTCCCCACATTCCTTACGCTACACTGTGCATTTCAGCTTTCCAATCTCCACATCCCAAGCCCATAGGCACTTTGTCACTGACTTACCTACTCGCTCAGCCCTGTTTCATCTGTGACAGTGACCACCAGAATGATGTTAAATGTTCAAGTCGATTGTTTTTTCCAAAATAGCCATCCAAACCAAAATTGTTTATTGGAAAATAGGACTAGCAAGAAATGTGCACTCATGTAGCTGACTACTCTGCTACCGTAGGCAACTTCATCTTACAATCCTGCAGAGAAATTTATTGAGTTCATCTTACAATTTATCTTATTTTTCATTTCATCTTTATTGCTCCAATCGGAAAAGCTACTTCTGACATTCAGTCTTTTGGGAGTAACAAGCCATTCTCTAAATTCCAGCCTAAACCACTTCATGGTTTCCTTATTCTTACTTGCATTTAAGTCAGCTCTCATTTGGCTTAGATGTTTTACTCTCTGTTCTTTTCACATCCCTGATAGCCTTCAGTTGCATCTCGTCTCAAGCTTCATTCCTTACACTTAAACTCTCCTCCTCTTCCACGACAGATGCTCCACCCGCTGTTGTCCAGTGGTCTTTTCTTCACCAGCTTGAGCTCATTCTTCTTGATCGTCCATGGAATTCTGTCAAATTCTACTTGCAGTCAAAAAAATGTGGAGGGGGAAGTAATGAGGGGAAAATTTCCTTTCCAATTTCTCAGAATGAAATCATTAACTCTAACAAAATGCTTCTTGAGGAAGAAACACAAACAAAACCTTTTCCTTTCAGGTGAACACATTTCACCTTCCTCCTCCTTCTTTTCATCCATCCCTTGAATCATAAAAGTCAACTTGTCTCAGAGGTTTTAATAACCACCCAAGAAACCGTAAGGAACTTGGCAACTCCAACAGAAATGACTATTCAACAGAAAAAAACATCTTGCCTAACAATAAAAAAATACCTAATGAGAACATGAGGAGAGGTGCTGCCCGTGCAACTCTCCTGTGAACAGGAAGGGATTTTAAGAGAACCTACATTCTTCCCTTTCATTTTAAGATCAAAGCTGCCTGCCCCCAGCCTCAGAGCAATCCTGTGACCTCCAGACAGAGAGATTACACAGGGATTACTGAAGGAAGTATTCCAATTTTGGAAAACTAGGTTTCAGTGTTCCCTAGTCCAAGTATTTTTGAAAGGAAATATAATGCCTCAAATGACTGCTATTTATTTCACCAGCCACTGTGAAATCACAATCTGTAACCTCAGAGAGATGGTGGCATGTGTGCAAGAACATGCCTGGTTCTGTCTCGTTACCAGCAACATGAAACACAAAGGGAGCATGTTCCCATGTGAGGCCAATTTCAAAACAAGAAGGTGCATTAGAAGACGACCTGTAGATGGCATACAACTGGCTCTGCTTTATTGTGTTTTTAATATGATGCAGCAAGGGATACATTCTCTTCTGATGTGTAGGCTTAACTCCACTGAACTCATCACAAGACAAGGCAAACACAGCTACAATCAAAGAACACGCAGTGATCTGTTAAGCACGTCAGGATTTGTAAACTGGCTGTACGAAGAGATGTTTAACCATGGCACCCAGTAAAAAACGTGAGTTTTTTCATGGAAACAGCAATTTTGTCTAGCCGAAATCACAGCATCAATTCAAACGGTATTTAACTGGATATTGACTAGTGCTGACAGGTTCTTCTGTTGACGTTCTCTCAAATGAGTCATTAATTTCTGACTGTGATGCCTCAGAGATTATGTTTATCGAAATAGCCCTATTCCATTGTCTTTTGAAGTTTTAAATTGCAAGAGGATAGCCGCCAGAGCAAAGAACTTGGATTTTATAGTAGAATGTTCTCGTTCAAAAGCATTAAGATTAAACTGGCACTTCTCCCTAAAGGTGGAAAAGTGTGCTTCAGAGGGTAAAAGCCTGCGTGATACACACCACAAACGGCTAAGGCAGGCACGATTTCAAAGTAATCTCTGCCCACACAGATTCCAGCAGGTGTAATCACTTGTTTACTTCCCATCAGTGACAATGTTGTGGCCAAAATAAAGAATGTCAAACACATTTTCCTTCTTGGTAGTCATTGCTGCTGTATTCCCAACAAGAAGAGATGACAGTACACAAAACCACTTTGTCTCCACTTCATCCCCCCACTGGGGAATTATGAAGCCATCACTAGGTTGTAAAAATATTTTTACAGCAGTGAGGTAGCATCAATGTATGTGAAAGTGCTTTCCCGCTTTCTAAATCAGATATATCAGTGTAGACATAGAACAGAAAGAAATCACTGAGCTGAAAACAGTCAGCCACTAGCAGAAGCAACCATATCATTTCTCAAGTATCAGCCCAGACCCCTGATCACCTCTCTCAAACACGTCCAGCCCATCTGAAAACTACTTGCATGTCTGGCGCTCCATTACCTTCTGAGAAATTTCTGGAACCTCCTTGCCATGATGGTTAACACTGTGCCTTCTCCCATCAAAGCTTATTCCTGGCCAGGTAAAACCCTTTATTGCAGCAATCACATTCATGCCAAGATTTCATTTTGAGATAGTGAGCCCAGATCTTCTAGTCCCCACCTGTACCTGTTCTTCTTTGCCTTTGTTTGAAGTTTCTTGAATGTGGTTACTGTAGTATTCCACATGGGGACTTGAGTAATGGCTTCTTCAAAATCTTGCCTCTAAAATGTCCTGCCTGACACTTCCTAGGATGGCAACTGCCCTTTTTCACTACTAGTCATTTCATGTGAACGAACAGTAGACGTAAGACTGTCACTTCTTCTGTCACTGCCACATTATAAAATTTATGACTTATTTTCTTGTTATTAAAATATACAGATATCCAACTGTGCACTTAAATTGCTGAATTTCATCCCACTGTAATTACTCCATCCCTCAGTCATTAAGTGTTCTTCCTAGATTGTCCTGCATCCCTCTGCACTGATAGGACTTTCTGAATGTTTGCAATTACTGTTTTTCTTCTTGTTCTTCCATTCCGTCTGCCCAATCACTAATAATACCAGCCCCAAGAATGCGAGGAACCCCTGTACAAAAACTCGGTAACTCAACTTTCCTCTCATCCTGTTGTTGCCTCCCCATCAGCCACCTTTTTTTTTTCTAGTTTTTGTCCCCATCTCCTCCTTTATTAAAAAATAATTTCCCCTGTAACGCTATGATTTCACAAAGCCTAAGGAGATTAAAACTCCCATTCCTCATTTTTCTAAAATATTACTTATGTAGCCAAGGAAAGCATCATGTAGTCTGATCAAGTTTACCACTGGCAAATGCATCCTGAATTCCATCCCTTTCTGCTACTCCAACATCTTCAAATATTCTTTCTTTCAAAAGTGATTCTGAAACCTGTAGATTACTAAACCGAATGAAGTATTTATTTCTGTAGACTATTTTCACCCCTTCTTCAAATATAGATATAACATACACTATAAATGACCCAATAGCAGAACTCTGCCCCAGTACAGCAACCCAATCTTAAATCTGCCACTGAAATTGGAATTTCAGCTTCCTGAAAACAGAATTTCACGTCTCTGAGTATTTTGAAACTATCCAGCCTCTGCAAACCAAACGGATTAAGTTCAATCAATGGAGCAGAATGAAGTCATTTCGGTGTCTCCCCGGTCGCAATAATTTCCCATTTCAAACATCCTTTCTGACACTCCACTCTGCTCTCCAACCGATGAACCCACAGCCTATCTTCAACCTATACGTGCAGTTCCTGAACTTTATGAACCTCTCTTGGCCCCAGAGGGCTTCTGCTGGAACAGGAGAAACAGTGGGCCAGACAACAAAGGAAATCTCTTCCAGCTGTTGCCGCTCTCAGCCTTGAAATGGCAAGGGAAAGAAAGGACTGTGCATGGACTAGGTCAGTAAATCTTGTGCAATGGTGTAATATTGTACAAATATCTGTACCCTGATATAATGATAATTTTGCATTACACATCAATGGAGATCACCCTGCTTTGAATTAACAGAATCAGGCTAACCCTTTGGTATCAAATCTATGATAAACCAGACCAGGAACAACAAGTACAACTGAAAAAACTATTTCCTGTGGCTTTAACACTTGCCAAAAAGCGGTAAAAGCTTGTAAGAGATGGGGGGCAGAGATGGTACAGGTGGTACATGTGAACACACAGCACCGGTGCCGGAGGCACCAGAAGAGGAGGGTGGTGCTCCTTCTCCCTCACTGAACTTGGGATTCCCAGCAAGCAAATGCAGGTGAGCAAAACTACAGACACGTCTGGGTCTTTGCAGCACTGAGGCTCATCTTTCATGGAGGTAATGGTGAGGCGACAGGGAAAGCAGGACATAAGCGCTGGGAAGCAGCTACAACCCCATAAAGAGAGTCTTGAATGTTTGGGTTCAGACTTCAGCAAAATGTCTCTAAATCAAGTATTTTATTAATTTGCTTTGACTTGAGTGTTCCTGGGACTGAGGTAGAAACACTGCCATTCAACAGCCCTTTGAATACCTGGAGCCTCTCCAAGGCTAAGCTTTCTGTATATATAGTACAAACAAAAGCTGGTTTTAATTGCAGCAGCAGAGACAAAGATTCCTCTTTTCTTCATCTGATCAGTTGTCATTTCAACTCTGCCACACGCTGGAAATGCAATTAAAATATTTTTCCACATGCACCCACTCTCTGGCAGGAGTGACAAATCAGCATACAAAATTACACTGCTGAGAGTAATGACAGGATAAAGAGTGATTGATATTAGTGCCTGGGACTTCAAGGTAACTGTAATGCATATTCTAATGCTGTGTATTTCAGCATAATAAGCCCTTTCAAGATTATTAATGACTACAGGATTTTTTTAATGATGGCTGCTAAATAATGGATGGCATAAAGGGCTGAATAATATTTTCCGTTACAGCAAACAAATTTATTGATGGCTTCACTGCCATTGCAAAGGAAATACAGAGAGAAAACAAATACATTTAAATATTCACCCCATTAATTACACAAATTGATACTTTCACAAAATAGACTTGTCGAGTTAACAGCACTACCAACTGCCAGGGTTCTTTTTGGAAAATCATGGTTTTATGCTATGGTTTGATTTCTAAATGAATAGAATAACGTTCCTAAAGAAAACACATGCGACTTTTGGGCAAATGCATGTACCCTGAGGGACTCTCACAAGTCAGAACGGGCTGACAGAGTCCTCCTCAGTAACAGCAGCTGAAACATGAGGCAAGAACCCCAAGAAGCAACTCACACCAAGAACCAGAGGACATTGTTCCATGGATGGCAATAGGCGTTTGCACCAACAGAGTTATGCCCAACTCAAGCACAGGGTACAGAGAAGCAAAGCAGCCCTAATGTTCAGAGACCAGCCCCTCTGGGCAGACTGGGGGCCACACCAGTGTTTAGATGCAGCTAAGCCTGAAATAATTATATACTCTACCAGTGACAGGTTGGACTCTGCTATGGTACGCAGCTTCCATGCCAGAGTTCCTTCCTGTCATGCTGATGACAAGCAGAACAGCAAGCATGTAGCTGTGGTCACGCCACGTTGGTTTGCTGTAGTGGAGAGGGTTCTGGGTTGTCTTCCCCACCTTGAGTCCTGCAAGCACAAGGGCTGAGAAAACAACTTGACTGTGTTCATATGCACAGAGAGCACATCCTACCTGGGATATTAGATAAACGCATGACTAAGCTATCTATCCGACTGTCGTGGTTTCAGACAAATTTATCAAAACCAGACTGACACATGGCCCTTCCTCCCCCAAAAAAGAAGGGAGAGGAAGAGAGAAGGAGATTTACCAATTTAGAAGGAACTAAACTACTCTAATGAAGTATTAATACTAAAATTAAAAGAAGAAAATAATGAAATAGATACAGTATATACAAAACCATATCAAGCTCCCAGGATGACAATCACGTCAACAGCAGGCATCAGGAAAAGTTCCAGCCTGGACTCAATGACTGACAGGAGCTGGATTCCAGCTCTGGAGTCAGGAATGCTGGGGTCGGGATCAAAGGCAGACGAACAGACAGGGACCTCCTCAGACGTTGGCCATCAAAGAAAGAGAGTTGACCCTTTGATCCCTCAGCTTTTCTACTGAGCATGATACAGATGGGATGGAATACCCTGTGGGTCAGTTTGGGGTCCCCTGTCCGGTCCCCTCCTCCCCACAGGGGTGACCCCTCCAGGCTTTTCCGCTTCCCACCCTCCAACGGGGTAAATAACGCCATTCCCTGCCCTTGGCTGTTCCAGCAATAAGGATAAGCCAGGGCTTCTCTGCACCATCCCTTGGGGTGATCAGGGCTGATCACCCTCAGAGCGAGCAGTTTCTGAACAACCTGCTGTTAACTCAGAGTTCAGTGAGTTAGAAGAGGCCCAGCTAAAAAAGTAAAATTGTAAAACAGAAAATTGGTTCTGTTTTACCTCAAACCAGGACACTGATCAAGAAAATTATTTTAATCTTTTCATTGTTGTTATTTTTGACTTTTGGGTGAATAAATGCAGAAACACTTCAATGAACTATAAAGCATTTAACAACCTGAAGTAACCCCAGTCTCCAGCAACACTCTTAACAGAATACTGCAATGACAGAACCTCTCACTATGATTTACTCTCTGCTTACATCCCCACACTCAGTTGTTTCGGACAGAAAAGTGCAGAAAGCACTTTTCCTTATCAAATGGAGCTGTACTCAAAACTAGCCATCTATGTTTAAGCTTGATGGGTGCTAAATTAGAATGGAGTAAATACAGGGAAAGGGGAAAAAATCACTGCTCAGCTCAGGAGAGCAGTTTTTCAACACTGGGATTATGGAAGTGAGACAAAAAAACCCCGCAATCCGGGAGAAGTCAGTGGAGTACAGACCTCGTCAGCCCTGGAGGAACTACGTGTTTTGATATAAATGCTCAAAGGACTTGGAAAAATGGGCCACAAAAATCTGGAGAAAGGACAGGAAATGTCTCTGCAAACCCTGACTGTCTCCCAAAGACATTATCAGCTCCATTCCTGTTCCTCTCTATTCTTTATGTTTCATTTTTGCCTGCTGTTTGGGCTTATTCTCTCCTGATTACCCCTAGACTTCAGTGAACTTAAAAAAGAAGCAAGATAGAACAAGCCCAATACCTAATTTATTTTAATAAGTCAGATGAGTTACTCTATAAAATGGACAACACTTAATCTAGATACCAAGCTTTACAAAATACAGAACATTTTAAATACAGTTAAGGGGTATAATGGATTAACCGTCAAATTATAAATGGCAAATGTATCATTAAAAACTGTGTGCAAATTTCCTTCTCTTTTTATATCAATACATTCTTGAAGCTGAGAAGAATAACAAGCTAATCAGAAGAAACGCAAATCCATTTGCATGTTTTTAGAATTATTCAGTGAATTACAGCTCAAAAGTAGTGGTTTTTTCAGTGCATTTGTATATAATGTATAAGCCAAAATAAAATGTCCTTAAACCTAACTCAGCCTTATCTGTGCTGAGGAGATAAAAGGCAGGCAGAGACCACAAAAGAAAGGTGAGTGGAGGCACACCTTTTGATGCTAACCAAGCAGACCTGCTGAAACGCCCAGGACGATTATGTAGCTGGCCATCCAGCCCCACCTCCATCCCAAGACTCTGTAGAGCTTCCAAAAGTCCTGCCACAAACACTTGACTGCAAATCATCAACCACGTCATCTGCTTGGACCGATGCTGTCCCACACGACATCTTGGTCTCAAAACTGGAAAGTCAAAGATTTGATGGATGGACCACTCGCTGGATCAGGAACTGGCTGGATGGCTGCACTCAAAGGGTTGTGGTCAAGGGCTCAGTGTCCAGGTGGTGACCAGTAACGACTGACATTCCTCGGGGGTCAGTACTGGGACCAGTGCTATGTAATATCTTTGTCAGAGACATGGACAGTGGGACAGAG
>VXBJ01007362.1:57271-74609 GCA_013400055.1 Nycticryphes semicollaris
TGGAATGGGTCCAGCGGAGGGCCACAGAGATGATCAGAGGGATAGAGCACCTCTTCCATGAAGACAGGCTGAGAGAGCTGGGGCTGTTCAGCCTGGAGAAGAGAAGGCTCAAGGGAGACCTAATAGCAGCCTTACAGTACCTGAACCGGGCTACAGGAGAGATGGGGAGGGACTCTTTGTCAGGGAGTGGAGTGACAGGACAAGGGGTAACAGCTTTAAATTGGAAGAGGAGAGATTTAGATGAGATACCAGGAAGAAATTCTCTGCTGTGAGGGTGGTGAGACCCTGGCCCAGGTTGCCCAGAGAAGCTGTGGCTGCCCCATCCCTGGAGGGGTTCAAGGTCAGGCTGGAGGGGGCTTGGAGCAACCTGGTCTGGTGGGAGGTGTCCCTGCCCAGGGCAGGGGGGTTGGAACTCAATGATCTTTAAGGACCCTTCCAGCTCTAACCATTCTACGATTCTATGATTCTAAATCAGTAGTTCCCACTCCAATCTCTAGTCATGTCCTGGCTTTCATGACACCCCTAACAACACAACTCCTAGAAATCAGAGAGCTCCCAGTGATACAAATTAAAGTGAACAGCAAGACAGAACCATCACACCGTGCAGACAGTTTAGCAGCACAAATGCATCCCTAAATGAAGGGTTTGCTCTGCTTATTCCTGAGTTATAGACACGAATCCCTGAGCAGCCAAGTGAGATTTGGTGGAGTTACAAGTGACTCCACCAAAAGGCACGGAAACACCCGTAAGAGCTTGGCGAGGCTCTAGTGGGTGCCCTGCGCTGACGCCCATTCCGGCTCTCCCACATTGCTCATGTGTCTAAAGGATGTCTGTTCCTTTTTTAGCCTGGTATTTAAGGAAGAGGACTTTGATAGAAGTTCCATGATTCTGCTTCCGATCTTTCGCAAAGAAGAGATTCCATAAACACTTTGTTAGAGAGTACAATAATGTAACATTACAACTGACAGTCAGAGAGGGAACAGCAGAGCTGAGATACCTCCTGATGGAGATATGCAAAGTTAACAGGTATTTTGTGGCAGGAATTCAGCATACTCTGCCTGAAATACACACAATGGTGTTTTTTACTTTCACAGTCACATCAGTTCTTTACCAAATGAAACAATGGATTAACTGAGGTTAATTCTTCTTCTCCTCCACTCTTAGCCTTCAGATGTCTTTTACTTGAGAAGATATTGGAAAGACCAGAGTGAGACATGCAGATCTGGATAAGAGGACTGAGTGCATCATCAGTCAGTTCGCAGGTGACACCAGGTTGGGTGGGAGTGTCAATGTGCTGGAAGGTAGAAAGGCTTTGCAAATGGATCTGGACAGGGTGTATGGATGGACCAAGGCCAATGGGATGAGGTTCAACAAGGCCAAGTGCTGGGTCCTGCCCTTGGGTCACACCAACCCCCTGCAGAACTACAGGCCTGGGGCAGAGTGGCTGGAGCTGCCTGGCAGAAAAGGACCTGGGGGTGTTGGTGGACTGTGGGCTGAAGATGAGCCAGCAGTGTGCCCAGGTGACCAAAAAGGCCACCAGCATCCTGGCCTGCATCAGGAACAGGGTGGGGAGTAGGACTTGGGAGGGGATCCTCCTGCTGTCCTGGGCACTGGTGAGGCCTCACCTCGAGGGCTGTGTCCAGTTTTGGGTTCCTTCCCACAAAAAAAACATTGAGACGCTGGAGCGGGTCCAGAGAAGGGCAACAGAGCTGGTGAGNGTTCTATATTTGAATGCTTAAAATCTCAGTTTGATTTTACAGAACACCTTACAATGTATACATGGAACGGTTTACACAAGGAAGACACCAACAGGGAACAAGTAAGAAAAATCTATGATGTCATTTCAGAGAGTCTCTTTCCTGATCATAAGCTCTTATTACAGATTGCCCTCGCAGAGCACTGTATAATATACTCAGCCAAATTAAAAAGAGGGAGCACATCATGGAAAATTAAAAAGCAAAGTAATTCAATTAGAAAACAGAATATGTAAGTAATAAATGCCCAGAAACTATTAGAGAGCTAACACAAGATGAGAAAGAAAGAAATTTTTCTATTTAGTTCCAAACAATAAAATTTATGAGTAAATTGATGTAAGCAGTCAGATTGTGGCTTGGTTAATAAAAAAGAAAGTTTGCTAAATCAATATCCAACTAACAGCTGAAATGACAGGTTGCCATAACATTAGAAAGTTCTATAAATCTGCATTCTCAGTTAAAAATATTAAAATGGGTCTAGTTAGAAAGACTGCCGAGTAGCATAAATAGAGGGAAGCTAAATGAAAGAGAAAAATTTTAAAAACAATTGCGAGAATTGCATGCCTCAGTATGGAAAAATATTAGGGACATGATAGCAAAGCCCTGTAGTGACTCCAGTGGGAACTCTCTCTTAACAGCTTGCACAAACAGGTCTTAGTTTGCTCGGAGGAGCAGGTGCTTCTCTGGAGAATGTGTTCCTTATGCACCTTCAGGTGAAATGGGTCCAAGAATCTCAGCCCAGGCTCCACAGGGGAGAAGCTCTCCGTACAAAACATCACCAAACAGAGAGTTAGGTGCAGAGAAGCCCAGGCTGGTCCAGGATGGAGCTGAAAGCCCTCTCCCTGCTCAGGACAACTGCCCACCCTAGGACAGCCCGCGACTAGGGATGGTGCCGTGTGCGGAGCCTTACACCATAGCCACACAGCTCTGCACAGCACCTACGTGAGAAAGAGGAAACTTTGCAGGGCTGTCAGGCCTTTCACCTTCACAGCTATAAAAACAAAAGGAGGGACCAAGAGCAGCTCCTTGTGAGGAGATGTTGTGAAGAAAGCAACCCAGTAGGTGAAATGGGTGAGGAGAGGGCTTTATAAGACATGTGTGGGTTAATTATTGCAAGAGCAGGGAAGCCCCTTTGAACAGAGAATTAATTCACTTTAAAAGTTGCTGCTCCAGAGCAAGAAAACTGATGTGACATTCCAATCAAATTGAAACATGCAAAAATACAAAACAAAAATTTCTGAAAAGTCCAAAACCATCTTATTTTTAAAGCAAAACATTTTCATGTCCATTAAAAAAAAAAATCCACTGTTTTTTTTGGAAGAGTAAAACAGGTCCAGAAGCAAAGTGTTTGTTTTCATATAAGCAAAATGTTTCATTTGGCACCACAAATCATTTTCCCCAAAAAAATTTCTCTTCAGCAATGGAATAAAAAAGCATAACAAAAATAACCTAATTATTCACACAACTTTAACCAGAAAGAAAGGATTGCAAATGTGTCAGTAGCAGCAGATGAGAAGAGCTGAATTCAAAGCAATGAGGAGGGGCGGGGATGTGGAATTAATGTGACGAAGAGCTAGCTTTGCCATAACTCACAGAATCTCAATAGAAAGTCACATTCCTTTACCAATATTTTGTTTACTTCTGCTTTGTACGTGTTGTCAGGTTAGACTCTGTGACATCTGGTGTAGCACAGAATGATCAAACGATTTACTAAAGACATGAAAGCCTATCATTCAGACTTAAATATTCTTATTTACGCCAAGTTATTCAAAAGATCATGCTCAGAAGGAAATAGTAATTTTAGTGCCTAGGTGATGGAACAAGAGATTTGGAAACAGGTCTGTGGCATGTACGAATGCATGCTGGCTTTTCACGGACAGGACAAATGAGAAATGTTTCATATAATTTACATCCCTCTTAGTCTTAAAATCCCTCCCACAGCTTGACAAGACCGGCCTTCAAAAGCTTCTTGCTGTGTAACAGTGAGAGGAATACTGTCTGACGTCTCTGTTAAAGCAGAGGAGCATTTCTGCAGAGATTGTGAGTCCAATCCTACAACACGTGAACAAGCACTAAGGAGTGCTATTTTCCTTGTCAGGTGGGATTACAAGAGCAGAAATATTGAAATAATAACTATTCCCTGGAAATACATGAATGGAGAGAACAAACAATATGAAGGGGAGGGAAATAACACCTTTCATTGTTAGGGAGCTGCATGTAACCTCTCAAGCAACACAATGGGAGCACACACATAAGCTCCAGCTTCTAGGTAAACCTCATCCGTACTTGCAGTTGTTAGAGTAGTAGTAGCTCCCCAGGCCAAAGCTGTCTCAGATAGCTACACCTATTGACACTGAAGTTACCTGCATGAGTAAGCCTCTAAACAAATCCCTGCCAAGCAACTCCAAAACCACCACCACTTTCAGAAAAGGTTACTTCCAGACATTGCAGAGAGGACACTCGTACTGGCCCCATTAAGAGGTTGTTGTGTCCAACAGCTATTGTTGAAAGAGACTGTCAGGAAGGTCAGCTGTCACTAGGTGTTAGAAGTGCTCACGAAATCACCCAACTTGACGTCTTCAAAACCCCAGAGGATTTCCTTTGTGCACCTTCCTCATCGCACAGAGATGGACATGCTTAGGGCACACACTTCCAAGAACTGAAACATCTAACTAGAAAACACTGTAATGAGCAACAGATGCAGAAGCGTAACAGGAAATTAAGATGTTCTTTGGGAACGTGGGAATAAATGGGGCTCTACGCAATAAATAATCATAACACAACTGCTCATTTATACACAACAGCCTTCAATTATCAAGCATTTAACTAAGAAGCAAACAGCTCAGAGAAAAGCAAAAATCAAAGAGGGGATCCGTTGGAGGAACAAGGAGCCCACGCCCCCTCTTGCTGCAACTGAGCCAGTCTGATAACAGAGCTGCCGTAATTGTCCATCGGGAAGACTGGGGTGGACTCACAAAGGCTAGCTTTGGAGTAATGAGCATAATCATCCATAATCAGCAGGAAGGAGAAGGTTCCTCCAGAGGGCAAATTGAAGCAGGAGGAAAAACTTAATGGAGCTCTTCAAAGCATCCTCTGTCAGAGCTCTTCTCACTCTCCCCACACTGATTTTAGACGGAGACCAAGAAGACTTGCCTGTCCTTCATAATTCAACAAACAGTTCATAATAGCTTCAGATTTTTATTTCACCTCAGGCTAAATTTTGCTGCAACTTTTAAGTGAATGATTGAAAAAATTCCTCAATATCCACACTCTGAACAAGGAGGCAAGCAAAGATCAAAACACATTCAGTGACTTTTTCTGTTGGATACCCACAGCACAAACCTCTGCGATCATAAAGCCGAGTCTCTTGTGTTCCCTCAGGTGAGACTTGGGGTCCACTGATGCATATTGTATTTCACAGACTGCATCCCACCCCACTGTTTCCATTTTCCTCTTCCTGCACCTCAGAGTCCTTCAGCTACGGCTAACCTGGAAGATTGACAGCAGCCAGAAATCCCCAGACTTCCCCTAGATCCTCTCCCTCCCCCTATAAGTATAAATAACTTGGTCTCCTTGAAACCAGGAGGTATTCAAGGAGAGATGAAGGAAAAGCAACTCAGAAGGAGAACGAATGTAAATGGGTATTCCTCGGAAAAATACCAGCATGTCTCAGGAAGGCACCATGTTTTCTAGATGCTGTGCATCAACCCTCAACTCCCTCTGGCTGCGTTTGCACTGCTGCAGCTCTCCCTGAACTACCTTTAAATCCGGGGACTGGTCACAGTCCAGCTGCAACAATGCACTTCTTCCAAAACAGGCGAGTAAGTTCATTCAAAAGGCAGAAGAAATTAGCTCACTCTGAGCGCTGCACAGACATGGCTAGATCTAAGTCCCCAGGAGCGTGGTGGTGGTGATGATGCTATTGAGGGTCATCACCAGTGACTTGCATTATTTGATGCAACACATCCTTTCTACATTTGTGAGTGACATCAAATCCGGGGGGGCAGGAGAGACAGCTGGAGCTTGGAATACATAGTTTGCAGATGTCCCTACCAACCTAATGGTTTTTTTACATTTCAGGACACACAGATGAGCACAGAGTTAAGAGCTTATGCTTCTGGTTGTGGCAGCCACATCAGCATAGCTGCTTTTTCCTGGCAAACTGAAAGTTGGCTGGGCAAGCTACGCCTACCCTCTGACTCTTCTTTGCTAGGTTGCAATCCCATTTCACATAAGTACACTAACTGCATGATCTGAGCATGTGGGAAACACTAGTTCTGTGCTTAATGACACTGAGATAATTGGCTGGCATATGGCACCATAAAGGCTGATCCCAGCAGCATCAAAGTGCTATTTGTTACCTCCCAGAACTGGGTGTTGGCAGAGAGTAGCAGTGATTGCTTTCAGAATACCATTTGTCTAAATAGGAAGCCTTAGGACTCTTCTGGGCATGAAACGTCCACAGCTGCACATTTATTCAGTAGGAAAGCTTTAATCTTTTGCAGCCGCTGTTAGGCTGGGATATTTGGTAGGAACAGTTATGGAAGAGGGGAGCAATAGCAACGCAGCCTCTAAAGGTGGAGAGACAGATCTGTAGTCAAAATACAGGTTTATTAGGAGAAAGCGGGGCTCGAGAAATATAATAAACGTAACTCAGTGAAAGCACTGTTGATCTGTTGGAGTTCTGTGCTGCTGTGCATCCCCCCAGAGCACAGTTGTTGCTCAGAAAATAATAAGAAATAAAGCTAAGAAAAATATTTGCTGAAGTGAAATTTTCTAAGAGACTAGATACTAAAAGCATCTGGTCTGCATACAGCACAGAAGAAGGAGACACAGTGTTGACAAAGCAGTACAAAAACAACCCACCTAAAGTAAACACATGTTCATTTGCAGGATATAGTCTACCATACCATTTACAAGCAATTTATCAAAAAAACCCCGATTCTTTGGCTACATCACATTCCGGGAGTTAAGAGGAAAGAAAGAGGAAGGAAGAAATAGCATAGATTCCATCCTGCTACGATATAAATATGCCATTTGGATGTGTAATGCAGAATACATGCTAAGCATATTCAGAGGCTCTTCAACATCCTGTTTTTTTCCAATATATACAGACAAGCAAGTTTAGAACAACAGCATATATTGCTTTGCCCAACAATTGAGAATGCAGAATGCAGAAGAACTAAGTTCATTCTCAAAATTATCAGCTTTTTTTCTCAGGGACCATTCTTTTCCCCACTCTACAAAGCACTATCTATTAAGCCCTCTGCTTATCAGTATTGCATGAATAATGAATATGCATTCTTGTCTGAAAGCAAAAGCAAGAAAGATAAAGGATTAAATTATGGATGAAAAACTGTATACCTCAGGTGACATGAGCCTGACACTGCCCTCATCCTATGCGGTCCCTCCTCTCCTTGGGTCTCTAGGGCAGGATCTGGGGTGGAAAATGCCTAGCAAATTATCATAGAATCACAGAATCATTCAGGTTGGAAAAGACACTTGGGATCATTGAGTCCAACCATCAGCCCCACTCTACAAAGTTCTCCCCTACACCAGAGCCCCCAACACCACATCTCAACCACTCGGAAACACACTCAGGGATGGGGACTCAACCCCCTCCCTGGGCAGCCTCTTCCAGGGTCTGACCACTCTTGCTGGCAAAAATTCTTTCCTGATGTCCAGAGCCTAAACCTACCCTGTTGCAGCTTGAAGCCATTCCCTCTCCTTCTATCGATAATTCCCTGTGAGAAGAGACCAGCACCAAACTGGTGATCCAGGCCCTTCCCCAGCTCCGTTGCCCTCCTCTGCACTTGCTCCAGCTCCTCAACATCTCTCTGGTGTTGAGGTGCCCAGAACTGGACACAAGACTCACCAGTGCTGAGTCCAGGAGGACAATCACCTCCCTATGCCTGCTGATCACACTATTCCTCATACAACCCAGGATGCCACTCGCCTTCTTGCCAACCTGGGCACACTGCTGGCTCATCTTCAGCTGCTTGTCAACCAGAACCCACAGGTTCTTTTCTGCCAGGCAGCTCCAGCCACACTGCCCCAAGCCTGTAGCCATGCATGGCCTTGGTGTGGCCCAAGGGCAGGACCTGGCACTTGGCCTCGTTGAAGCTCATCCCGTTGACATTGGCCCATCCATCCAATCTATCCAAGTCCCTCTGTAGAGCCTCCCTGTCCTCACACAGATCAACACTCCCACTTAACTTGGTGTCATCTGCAAACTTACTGATGGCACACTCTATGTCCTTGTCAAGATCATCAATAAAGACATTAAACAGAAATGGTCCCAACACTGAGCCCTGAGGAACACTACTTGTGACCGGCTGCCAGCTGATCCAGCAGCTCGTACACTCATCCAGGCCATGAGCAGCCAGCTTTGCCATGAGAATTCTGTGGGGGCCAGTGTCAAATGCTTTTCAAAAGTCCAGGTATACAATATCCACAGTCCTCTCCTCATCCAATAATCGGGTGATCTTGTCATCGAAGGAGATCGGGTTCCTCATTGCAGTGCTACTGCTGGTGGTAAGCTCCCTTGCAGCTACTTCCCCGACTGCAGCAACTACTAGTCTCCATGGCTGAGCCACCCAAATAACAGCCAACCATCCCACGTGCTTTGCGCAATACGAGAGGCCGGGGGGAGAAGACACACAGAAGTAACAACCCTTTAAGTAAACCGTAGGCGATGAAGACCTTTGGGCCGGAGTAACTTTTCAGCCCCGCTCCCAGTCAGCAGGTTTTCTCTTAAATAAGTGTGAGTGGTGCCCAGCGTGGTTTCCAAGCTGCATGCGTTTAGGCCCATCTGTCAGAAGGACGTGCTGCCATCAGTCATGACAGAAGGATTCTGGCCAGTCCCAAGGACAGAACGGTGGGCTTTGGTCCTAACCTTCCCAGTGACATCTGCTGTGAACGTCACTCCTGCTCTGAGCCAGCTCTGCAGTGCCATATGTCTGTTTGTATTTTATACCCTGCACCTATTGGCACGTGCAGAGTCGGTGCGTGGGGTGCTGGAATGAAAGCAAGGGAGGCCTGGGATCTCCTGACCAGCTTCCTGAGCTTCAGGATGTTGCTTTATTTTCCCCATACTGCCAGATATCTTCCTGAACCCCATGAGAACCAAAATCAACATATTTGCCTTCCTCCAGACCTTTCCCATGCTTGCTTTAAATCTCCCTATGAAATTCAAATATATTTTCTAGAATTTGCTTAGATAATCTAGAGTTCAGCTTGTTTTGGTTTTTTCTGGGCTTTTTTAATGCATGGACCCTCCCTCGCCCTCTGGGGGCAGGCAGAGCTCTAGCTCTCTCTGAGGACTTCCATCCCCATCCACCCAACTAGCTTTCCCTTGCTCTTACTAAAAGAACGAACTTTCTCTGCTCAGTACATGGCTTTTTGCAGCTGTATTCAGGAACAGGACTAGAGTTTCAAAGCATCTTTTGGAAGAAATGTATTTTATATAAGAAGTACTCACTCCAACAATATTTGGGACCAGACGAATGACATTCCCTGCATGTTGACCGCTTTTGGTTAGAGGGATGCTCAACTCCTCCCACAGCAACAAGCCAAAAGCTTCACTGCTTCACTGTGACAAAGACATCCTTGAGACAGACAATTATTCTGTCCACAAGCCATGTATCCACAGATGGCAGCGCTCCTCACCCCCAACTCGGGTGGATGGAGCCTGCAACAGTTCTGTGCATGCATATTGATGTTTCGTCAGTGGGAAGAGAGAAGGGATATAAAAAGAACAACTTCATACCAGAAAAAGCTGCTTGCCTGCTTTGTCCATAATGCAGTCACTTGTCATTCACTAGATATCACCTGTTATTTCAGCACCATAACATCACTGTGCCTTTGGAGCACACCTAGTAGCACAGGTTGCATCTCTATGTTGACATCCATGACTGAGGAAATTTCCCAGCAGAAGCAGTAGGACAAAGGATCCATGTGAAACTTGATGGGTTTTCTGTGAACATTTTTAAGGAAAAAGGAAGTGCCTTTTTTTCTTCTTTATTTGATATATGTTGTTTAAGGGGTCTTGTGAGATTTTTCTGTTGCCTAACTTTAATGATGACATGTTTTAAAGGGGAAATTAAAGGTCATATTTTTGTCTGTGAGCATGCTCGATTTTACCTTAACTGAACTTGCACTGGCCCAGGTTGACCAGAGAAGCTGTGGCTGTCCCATCCCTGGAGGGGTTCAAGGCCAGGCTGGAGGGGGCTTGGAGCAACCTGGTCTGGTGGGAGGTGTCCCTGCCCAGGGCAGGGGGGTTGGAACTCCATGATCTTGAAGGTCCCTTCCAACTCTGACCATTCTGTGATTCTATGATTCATTCTATGAAAAGGTATAATGAATATTTATCAGTCTTATCACTATCTCTGATGGTTAATTGTGTTAGCATCAGTTTTACATCCATGAAATCAATCAGAAACATCTCCCTATGACTCAACATTTGCCATCTGCAATGGATGACTAGCAGAAAAGTGTAACAGTAAAATAAGAAACAAATGGCACGAGGTAGAAAAAAGCCAAGCAGCTGCACAAACTACTGTGAATGAAGTTTACCAACACAGCCTGTGTAAATCAGATAAACTGTACATCTTCAACCAGATCATTATTTTTCCAATTGACTTGATTAAAACTGGCAAAGGCGAGTCATACTGATATTTAATGGATGGAAAAAAAAAACCAAAGGCCGTGCTCAGACCCGGGTCCTGGCTGAGTTTCGAATTTAGAGACATGGCCAGGAGGGCTCTTCATGTGTCTTACCAGAAGATACAGATCAGCCACTAGAGTGTAGACTCCTCTGGTACAGATGGCTCCTTCCAACATTTCCAGTCTCTGGGTGTTACGCAGCTATTCCTGATAGTAGCAAATCCCCTTTTCCTGGCCACCAGTGCCTGAGTTTACAGTGGCATCTCTGTCTGTAGGATTTTGCACCCTCAAACCACAACTTTAAAACCTGTTTCTGTTCCAAAGCTGGAACAGCTGTAAGGCAGTGCCTAATGCATAATTAGTAAAATGTAAAACATCTGAGACTAAATTTTCAGCCAATGTAAAACAGCTAAACTCCACTGGAGTTTACTGAGAATATTTTGGCCATTTTTATAAGCAAAGGATCTGGAACATTACATCAATTTCTTCTTGCTTGACTCAAGCTACTCACTTTCAGCTCTGTCAACTACCTTCAAATATTTTGATTAAGGTTTTTGTAAGTGCGGAGGAACGGATGGATGAGGGAGCCGAGTAGATTATGGATTGTCACTTGGTTTCTGCCAACTTAAATCTGGTTCAGTTCACATGGAGGAGTTTGTTTTGATGGCTTCCTAACAGCCCTTCACATGCCTTAGAAAATAACCACTCATTTTTTTCACTCCTGCTTCTTCTTCTTCAAGACAGGGTGTGTGCTGGAGGGCAAGAAGCCATACACTGTATCTCGGGACTGAACACCTAAAAAGCAGGACCACACTGGGAAGGCCAAGAGGCGTTCCACTCTTCCCTTGGTGTTGCCCAGCCAAACCACATCTACTAAATGAACCTAAAAATAGAAGAGGGCATATTTAGCTCACAGCTACTCTGTAATCAAGACGCAGCTGCCAATATGCCATGGGTACCGACATCTGCATAGGCAGTTCTGCAGACCACTGTCAGGCCAGTGAGCTCTGCAGTGACCCGACCCTTCAGGACTAAAATGAAGAGAACCCAGGTGTACCTCCATGCTCCCCTGCCACAGTCCTGCAGGTAACTACTAAATGCACAACAATTTCTCTTACTTCAACAACAGCACTGCCACTGGGCATAATTAACAGTATTAAGCCCTCCAGTCCTAGCTGGGAAAATCCTTGAGCTTTCTTCTTCTACTGGGGAAGGAGCTCAGGAGAGATACATTTCACAATACATTATTAAAAATAAAAGGAAAAGCCTACACACCAGCTTGCAAGAGACGGCAAATTTCCTCAATTTCCTCCACTGATTAAAGCAGGTCTACCATGTCAGCACTGCTGAGTCAGAGCCCCAGATTAATTCTAGATATGCTCTGTCTAACAGCTAGCAGCAGCAGAGAAGGTCACAGCCAAGGTTACTGTGTCACCCCTTCAGGACAGGGCTCTTAAATAAACCATGAGGACCGTTGGTAGCTGTTCTTAGTATCTCCTTTCCTTTCTGCTCACCTCTAAGCCAGCTAGCCAGGCTGCGGGGGAGGGAAGGCAGCCGTTAATAGAGGTGGAAATTGGAATTTGTCAGCCAGCTGTATCAAAACCGAAAACAAGGTGTAGTTTTTATACCTCCGCTCCTGTAAACCCACAGAGAAATAAGCAGCAGCCAAGCTCACGCGACATCCCCCAAGGATTGCTCTGCTCTTATTGAAGGTGATGAAGGGTAGAAACTCAGTGTCCTTTTTTTTCAGAGAGGACACAATCCTCTGTTCAGGTGCACAGAATACCAGTAACACCAACCAGCCAGCTTGAGAGACACAAGAGGAGGAAAGGGGGAATGATGAAGAAAGCTGCCCCTCAGGCACCTCTCCAGGACAAAACAGTTGCAACCAGCCAGCTACTCAGAGACACCCCCCACAAAAATGTGAGACACAAGGGAGCAGAAAGTCTCCCCCTTGCCCCTCTCTAACATCCAGACTTCTCTAAACCTGCAGCCAGGGATGTCCTCCTTGCTGGCCGTACCAAAAGCCCTTTCCATTCAAAATCACTCTAGTGTGGCCAGGATCCAAATGGGACCAACTGTCTGGAAGCCCTTCAACCCTTCAGAAATCACGACTGAGCTTTACTGCAGCAGCCACTGCTTTTTACTGTTAAAATTCTAATTTCTTTTTCAAACCTTTGCTTTAGGTTTTAAGCTTCTTAACAGTTGCATTTTTGGTTTATTTGAATAGTTTTGGTTTTTGGGTTATTTTATGGTTGCTGTTCACAAGCAGGTGCTAAAATCTTTGTAATTCTCCGAGATTTCTCTTACAACCTTATCACTGAGGGTGCTAGGGCTTTGGGACAAATTATTCTGGAAGTTGCTACAGGACCCATGAATTTAAAAGCAACGCTAATATAAACTGCACGTGTTGTACAGTCTATGGACATTTACCTTGCCATGAGTTACAGAGAGGTACTTCAAGAATGATTTCCCGTAGCCAGTAACTCTAAACGCACCATAAACTGTTCACCAGCAGTTAGTAAAAAAAAGGTGTGTGAGCTGCAATAAGCAGGCTGTTCATCACAGGTGCTCACTACAAACCTTAGAGGAGTTACTTCTCCAACACCACAAAGGACAAATTCCATCAACACGCAAGTGTACCAGAGATGATTCATAAATGGGAGTTAAACCAGATGACTGAAAAGTTACAGAAATGTTCCTAGCTCTGAAGACATGCTTTTAGTGTGGTGCACGTGACAGTTAACGTTTGACGGAATGAAATGCATGAAGATGATGATGATGATGATGATGATGATGATGATCAGAGAATCATTCAGGTTGGAAGAGATCCTTGGGATCATTGAGTCCAATCATCAGCCCCACTCTACAAAGTTCTCCCCTACACCAGAGCCCCCAACACCACATCTCAACCACTCGGAAACACACTCAGGGATGGGGACTCAACCCCCTCCCTGGGCAGCCTCTTCCAGGGTCTGACCACTCTTGCTGGCAAAAATTCTTTCCTGATGTCCAGAGCCTAAACCTACCCTGTTGCAGCTTGAAGCCATTCCCTCTCCTTCTATCGATAATTCCCTGTGAGAAGAGATCAGCACCAAACTGGTGATCCAGGCCCTTCCCCAGCTCCGTTGCCCTCCTCTGCACTTGCTCCAGCTCCTCAACATCTCTCTGGTGTTGAGGTGCCCAGAACTGGACACAAGACTCACCAGTGCTGAGTCCAGGAGGACAATCACCTCCCTATGCCTGCTGATCACACTATTCCTCATACAACCCAGGATGCCACTCGCCTTCTTGCCAACCTGGGCACACTGCTGGCTCATCTTCAGCTGCTTGTCAACCAGAACCCACAGGTTCTTTTCTGCCAGGCAGCTCCAGCCACACTGCCCCAAGCCTGTAGCCATGCATGGCCTTGGTGTGGCCCAAGGGCAGGACCTGGCACTTGGCCTCGTTGAAGCTCATCCCGTTGACATTGGCCCATCCATCCAATCTATCCAAGTCCCTCTGTAGAGCCTCCCTGTCCTCACACAGATCAACACTCCCACTTAACTTGGTGTCATCTGCAAACTTACTGATGGCACACTCTATGTCCTTGTCAAGATCATCAATAAAGACATTAAACAGAAATGGTCCCAACACTGAGCCCTGAGGAACACTACTTGTGACCGGCTGCCAGCTGATCCAGCAGCTCGTACACTCATCCAGGCCATGAGCAGCCAGCTTTGCCATGAGAATTCTGTGGGGGCCAGTGTCAAATGCTTTTCAAAAGTCCAGGTATACAATATCCACAGTCCTCTCCTCATCCAATAATCGGGTGATCTTGTCATCGAAGGAGATCGGGTTCCTCATTGCAGTGCTACTGCTGGTGGTAAGCTTCCTTGCAGCTACTTCCCCGACTGCAGCAACTACTAGTACTGATGGCACACTCTATGTCCTTGTCAAGATCATCAATAAAGACATTAAACAGAAATGGTCCCAACACTGAGCCCTGAGGAACACCACTTGTGACCGGCTGCCAGCTGGATTTAACTCTGTTGAGCACCACTCTTTGGGACCGTCCAGCCAGCCAGTGCTTGATCCAGCAGCTCGTACGCTCATCCAGGCCGTGAGCAGCCAACTTTTCCATGAGAATTCTGTGGTAGACAGAATGATGCTATAGGCCTCTTTCAGCACCTGTTTGCTGGTCTTGGTTTTGCTGATGTGTGCAGCAGCCCGTGCCTCAAAAGTCAAGAGCAGGACATAGAGAAATAACGGCGATGATTGGAGTCTAATCAGCAGGAGAACCTCGGACTAGAAGAGTTCTGAGCTCTCAGAGCAATGCACACCATAGTAATACCTTCTGGACCCCACCAGAGAGCCCTTCGCATGGAAACACAGGCACCAGGAGAAGGTTGGCACCTAAGTCTTATCTCAGGTAACAGGACTCACCTGCAGTGCACGGCAGAGCAAGAAGGCAGGAAGCATTCTCCAGCCCCAGAGGGTCAACAAGCCCTCCTTTATATTAAGTGCTGCTAAGAATGTGCCTGTTCAAACTCAAAAATATCGAGAAGAAAAAAGAAGACAAAAACCAAAAAATCCCCACAAAATGTTACTATTGGAGAATGAAGACATAAAAAAGCAAATCATCTCTTGTCATAGGTTTGGTTTGATCTGTGGGTTTGTTTTTTTTCAATGGAAAACAAAAGATGGTACATTTAGACATGTTCGATTGAGGACCATAAGAAAATCCCAAAAGAAGCCGTATCAGGACTTCTGCTTGATTAGCAGTTTATACAATTTCTCTATAAAAACTGGAAATCAGTTTCTGTGAATGGGTAAGACACTTGGCTCCCAACCAAAGTATTCCATAACTAACTGCAACGATCCCTAATATTACTGATTTTACTACTTCTCGTTATTCAACAATGTTTTACTTATCGACAAGAATGCAGGCGGATAGGGAAGACTGCAAGGTTTGGTTTTGTTTCCCAGTGATGCATTTTCGTTTTATTGAAGGTAGAAAAAATAAAATAAATACTCCTCAGTGCTCTGTGAGTGGAGCCTTTTGAATTTTACTATGAGCAAGCCCTGTGATCTTCTGTGGGCAAATTCCACAAGCAGCAATGTGAACTCACCTAGAGTAGGCAGTAGGAGCCTGTCAGTTCATAAGAATAAGTTCTGCTCTGTTTTTATGGTGGTTCCCCACAACTGGACTGACAGCACGTGCTTCATAGCGAGACTCGCTGAGTAGTAATCAGGACTTGTGCATCCTTGAGACTCTTACTAACTCATTACTGGAATGCAATGAAGTCGTGTGGCTGTCCCACGGAGGAGCCACCCTGCCTTCACGATGACCACCACCAGTGCCCCATAATGAGGATTGTGGGGCTCAGTGAGATGAGGCTGACGGTGTTCTCTGAGGCTTCTCACTGCAAGGTGCTGCCATCAAAGTTTCTCAACTGTAGGGCCTTAAAACATGGTGCTCACATCAGTCAATGCTCCATTGCTCAAATCAATAATAAATCATAATTAAAGGAAATTTGGGTTTATATACATAAATGTTTAAGTGACAAATATTAGGGTTCTGTTAATACTGGCCTTCAGGGCCTTTCCATGAAGTAAAAACAGATTTGAGGACAGAGCCATAAAACCCAGATGTCGCACTCTCAGCTCTATACCTTATTCACCTGACCATCCTGCCCCCCAGAAAATGAGTATTTTATTTATCTGTGAAGAAAAGCCTGAAAATAAACTGCATTAATTTTCCAATACACCTTGCAACTATACCTTTTGTGAGCATGATTCCTAAAGAGAGTGGCTACACACAGGACAGTATGCTGCAGCAACACTGAAAATGAAGGAGCTCATTTCGCATCTTTTCATGTCAAGCCTCATTTCAGAACCTCAAGGCTTAGGATTTTGACAAACGGGCTTCAAGGAGTCTGTGAGATTTCTCTCCTGTGAATCTGAGACTGGCAAGAATTTACAGCAAGGATGAGACAATATTACGCGAAGCAAAGCCGTCTGCTATTAACCTCTCAATTTTTTATTTTTTTTTCTTTTTAAATGAAACAATTTGGCACTTAAAGAACAAAGCAAATGCCAATACACCTTTCCAGAGCAGTCTATTCAATTTTAACTGGAAGGGCCATTCATCACAGAGTCAGTTGGTTCCTTGCTACGCCTGCAGCAAGTTCCAGTTCAAGTACATTAAGGAATTGCTCTTTGGATAATGCAACGAACTGATGGCACTGCAACTTTCTTAGAGCTGGATTGCTTATCAAGTAACACTGGTGGAAGCCAAATAGGAAATAAGAGCATGGTAGAAGTAGGAGTAAAGGGAATTCACACCAACTAAGTGTTGTATTCTAAATAAAACCTTCTGGAGCTTGTTCATTTGGTGTTAAGTGCTGCCCAAGACACACATGTTCTACATTTAGGCTTTTGAAAATCACCTTTTTTTTAAAAGGAGAGAAGGAGAAAAGCTGGCAGGCTGGTTTTGCAGGATGAGACTGCACCATAAACTCAGCAGGACAGGAACAGTACACATTGGTACATGCTGTCACAGTTTTTGGCACTGCACATCACTGATTTTAATTGAGACACCACCCCCCCCCCAGGCACTTCTAAGTTAAAAACAACAAAGAGCAGCTCTAGTAATACTGAAAAAATTATCCAAATCTGGAAATCCGTACTATCAACTCAAAAGAACATTTTTGCCTAAATCTTTGGGCAGTTGTTCTTCTGGTTTTATTGATTGTTTGCTGTTTTTTTTTTTAAATTTCCACAGGAAACTGGCATTTTGGTGACAATATATTTAGCCTCAAATCCAGTTTTCTACTGAGAACTGGATTAAAACACAAAATCCAGCTAGCTCTTGCTTCACATTGCTGTGAATAACAAAGGAAGATTATTAAGTGTAAAAGACTGAAATCTCCACAGAA
>VXBJ01007362.1:74626-144254 GCA_013400055.1 Nycticryphes semicollaris
ACAGAAGTTGTAGGACTAAAAGGCATGTCTATAAACCACCTTTAAAATAACGGGGGCAACTTTAAAAGCCTATTGGTAGTAATTCTCAAAATGTGCAAACTTCACATGAGACACATGGGACTATGGATATGATGATCAGTAGTCTCGATCTGTCCTTCCTCTTCTCTACACTGGCCATAAGGAACAGTTAAACACTTAACATAAGATAGCTAAGTGCAAGAGCGAATTGGTGCATCCATGGGAAGAGAACAGTTTCTAAATGCAAACTCTGTTTTTATTACTCTATTTGACAGCAAACTCTCCATGGAGCATAAACAATTATATTATTTTTATATTTATTTTTTTATAAAAAAAAAAAAAAAAGGAGATAACCTTTGCAGTTTGGGGGGTTTATTTTCAATGTAAATGGCTGTTTCCAAGCCGAGAGCTTGTTTGGCTGCTCGACTAGTCAAGCTTCTAAAGAGAGGGAAAGTCAAATTTGAGATAGCAGCACTGAGAGTTCTTCTATAAATATGACAAAATAAAATGTTGTGTAGATCCCTGCGATATTAATTCACAGGATTCTCATTACCAAAAATCCTAAATTTGATAAAAATATCTATTCTAAGCATCACCTTTTATATCCTGGTTGATACCAAGCATCTAAGAACTGTTCTGTTGCGTGAGAAGACTTAAACTTGCCCTTTACAACTAATTATAAATCACAATTTTTTGTTGGTATAAAACAAGTCCTCACTCACTGGACTTTTGTATTGCACCAGAATTGCTTCTCTCCAGTTGCCACAAAGGAAAATAAGAACTGCCGTCCCAGTGTCCAAACACTCAATATCCCGATCCAGAGGTACTTGACAGATGTCCACACGTATAAACTCCCCTAAAGGATATTTATGTATTAAACCACTAGTCATAGAATGATAGAATTGTCTGGGTTGGAAGGAACCTTTGAGATCATTGGGTCCAACCATCAACCCAACTCTGATAAAACCCATCACTAACCCATGTCTCTAAGGACTATGTCAACCTGGCTTTTCAATCCCTCCAGGGATGGGGCCTCAACCCCTGCCCTGGGCAGCCCACTCCAAGCCTTCACAACCCTTTCCCTGGAAACATTTTTCCTTATCTCCAATCTGAACCTCCCCTGGGGCAACTGGAGGCCATTTCCTCTTGACCCATGGGCCTCAGGGAGTTGGAGAGAGCCAGAAGGAAACCAACCAAACAAAAAAACCACACGCACCCCACCCCATCGCTAACCCCTGTCTCTAAGCACTATGTCAACCGTCTTTTAAATCCCTCCAGGGATGGGGCCCCAATCACTTCCCTGGGCAGCCCATTCCAAGGCTTCATAATGCTTTTGGTGAAGAAATTGTTCTATCTCCAATCTGAAGCTCCCCTGGTGCAACTGGAGGCCATTTCCTCTTGTCTCATCGCCTGTGACTTGGGAGAAGAGACTGACCCCCCCCCCAGCTACTCTCTTCTTTCAGGGAGTTGGAGAGAGCCTGAAGGTCTCCCCTCAGCCTCCTCCAGGCTGAACACCCCCAGCTCCCTCATCCTCTCCTCACAAGACTTGCTCTCCAGACCCCTCACCAGCTCCGTTGCCCTTCTCTGGACCCGCTCCAGACCCTCAATGACTTTTTTTTGTGGGAAGGGACCTAAAATTGGACACAGCCCTCGTGGTGAGGCCTCACCAGTTCCCAGTCCAGGGGGACAGTCACCTCCCAAGTGTTACTTCCCACGGTGTTCCTGATGCAGGCCAGGATGCTGTTGGCCTGCTTGGCCACCTATTCCTTAGCCCACCCAAATCAATTTGTCTCCAGTGAAGATGTAAAACTCAGAAGAACAATGAGTGTCTCCAGATTTCATCTCGCTGAGCAATAACATGAAACTGCAACATCTGTACACACGGCAGGGTCACGGGGTGACCCGAAAACTGCACCTGGGCAGCCAGTTCTATCACTCTGATCCCTCCCTCTTCCTTAGCCACTCTCTCACTGGCATTGCTGGACAATCTAGACAGGCTTTAAAACACTATTTTGAAACCGCCCTTAGCACAACTGAGCACACACCATCTGTATGGTGAGCATCAATGCGAGGGAAACTTATTTATTTCCTTTTCCCTTTCTCTACCCAACAAGCTTTTTTTTTTCTTCACAAAGTCTGAGTTAAGAAGAAAAAATCATCTTGTTTATTACATACATGAAAACGGACATGTTGAACTCCTTTGTTTTGAAACATTTCAAAGTTATCTTATTAAAACATTTCAGCATTTGAGAAAAATGAAAAAAAAAAAAAAAAAAAAAAAAAAAAAAGAAAAAAAAAAAAGAAAAGAAACTTTGCCTGGCAAGTTCTCAGGTGCGGAAGAGTGAAACTTGCACATACAGGTCTGTGCCCCACATAGCTCCCAATAGGTCATTCCCAACAAGCACACATTGAGTATAATTAGCAACAACCCATCTCCAGTTTTCAAAAGGAGAGGAGCACAGTGGAATGGGTTCAGTTCACAGGTGCCAAATGAGCTTCTCTATAGTTATGAGCTGAAAATCCCAGCCCTTTGCTCATTCCTCTCAAAAGTCTTTCCCTAGACAGCTTAATTTAGATGGGTCCCCTAGAATATACGGGCACTCATCGAAAAAGCAGACAATGTTTGGAGATAAAGAATCCACGTCTCTCAAAGAAGCCTGAGATGTTTTCCAGCCCATCTGCTATCGCATGCTGTATGTCAAACTTGATCTCAGAACCATTGGCACAAAAGGACGTGACAGACTCAAGTGGGTGACACAAATAAGGACTGACATTTGCAACGTAAGAACATGAGCTGGAGAGATTAACTAGTAACTATTTTCATGCCAAAAATAAGTGGCCTACCCCTTTATTGCCTTATGACTCCAGATTGTAGAGTAGAGTAGCAGTAAAGTTTTCACAGGTGTGATAGATGGCAGAAGAGGTAGTGTAGAGATATGTACCTGGAGGCAGGCTTGTTTGTCTAAAGGCTTCTTAATCTTCTGTCACATTTTGATCTATTAAATTATACTACCCCTCCCTCCAGACTTTGCCTGTTACTGCACGGGCCATTAATATTGCAATTACACATGGTATTCAGCCTAGGTAAGTAAAATGAAGTACCGCTTAAAGACCTGACTTCTAGCTTAGCAGTCTCTTCAAGACTTTGGGACTATTTGTCAGGTAAATATTTCATTTGATACACTCCACAGCGGGAAATTAATAGAGCGGCTGTATACCCATCATCCACCAATTAGGCTAAATTCCTCTTCGTAAGCCTCCTTTCAAAGGCAACGCAATCCCATTACGAGCAGAAGTCAATGTGTGTTTTAGCAAGAGGCACAGGGCAGGTTCTGCCGTTCTGCTGCAGAGACACAGCGCCCTACTCTGCGCGGGGCACAGCCCCATCTAAAGTGCCAGGACTACACCAGTCCCAAGGTGCCCGTGAGCCTGAATGAGAGGAACTCACTCTGACCCCAAGCCAAAGCCCACTAGGAACATTAACATGGGATTTCCGTGGTCGTTTTCCCGAACAAGTGAGTAGCTTTGAAATCTCAGAACATTCTGCCACACAATCCAAGGCAGGCCAAATGAAGTAATTGATCTGAAATGCTCAGAATTCTACTGCCTATAAGAAAAACGAGTTAAACATTCAAGCACATGCACTCTCACTTTTCTTCTTGCCTAAAACTTCTTCTTCCCTTGGTCTCAGGTTCGCTCTTTTCATGTCATCCTTCTGTCATCCAGCATTAGCTAATGAGATACACAAGACTTTCAGCTTTTTGAGACTGCCACTTTCTTTCTTTCTACATTAAAACTTTCAGTTTTAATGAAAAAAAAAAAGTTTTCAGGCACTACAATTAAAATGAAGTACTGTAGGATCACTTGTGATTTTCAACAAGCTGCCAGCCTTTTTTTCCTCATCCCTTTTTTTCCCTTTCTCCAATTAAAAAGAAAGTAATTTTTAGATCAGTCTGTAGAAATACATTTCACTTTGGAATTCACGCACATGTTCTTCATAAATCACTCAGCTGAATCAAATTCATATCCAAATGACAATGAACGATTACAGAGTTATTGAAGAGGAGTTCATTTTCTCTAATCATCCTGTAAATTGAAAAGGAAAAAAAATATAGAAAATCTCTTTTACTCTAACAGAGAGACTAAAAAAAAAAAAAAGGAAAAACGAAAAGAAAAGAAATATACTCCGGAAAAATTGTTCAGAATATTAATGGAGTCTCCATCATCTTAAAAGGTTTTAACAATCCCTAGGGTTGAATTCTCACACTGGAGGTCTGGACACCTTAATTAAAATTAATATTGGTACAATAGAATCTTGCTGTTCCTCTTCCACATCGCTACTAACCTGGATTTCATGGAGCACGTGCAGACACAGATTTGACTCCTGAACCACTTATCTGTGTCTCTTCTGTGGCACATCTGGCCCTTCAGAGAGGAGCACATCTACACGCTGTGCTACAAACTACTCATAAAGCAAAGGGCAGAGCTCATCAGCATGGACAGATTTTATGGTCTTCTGAAAAGACTTCTTACATATAAATTTGCTGCAAATATCCTCATTCCTTGTCAATGCTGCAAACACCACTGAATCCTAATGAACTTTTTACCTTAGAAATATATACCCTGACAGGACACAGTTATCAAATTGATATAATTCCTCTTAGTTACTTTCAGCTTCTCTGGTCATTATACTACAGGAGAGAGCTGATGCCACTCTAACACAGTAAATGTTTCTAGACCACCACACCATCCAACACTAAAGAGAATCATCTTTAAATAAAATAATCTTCATCTTAGAATCATAGAATCAGAGAATCATTCAGCTTGGAAGAGACCCTTGGGATCATCGAGTCCAACCATCAGCCCCACTCTACAAAGTTCTCTGCTACACCAGAACCCCCAACATCACATCTCAACCACTCTGAAACACACTCAGGGATGGGGATTCAACCCCCTCCCTGGGCAGCCTCTTCCAGCGTCTGACCACCCTTTCCATGAGAAATTCTTTCCTAATGTTCAGCCTAATCTTTCTAATCTTTCCTCACACAGAAGCCTTATTATTTTTGCCACCAGGCTGTGGAATCCTTTCTCAGCTCTACTTAAATGGGAGACCTCGTTGTCCTCTACAACTCCCTGAAAAGTGGGTGTAGAGAGGTGGGTGTTGGCCTCTTCTCCCAAGGGAATCAGGACAGGAACAGAGGAAATGGTCTGTAGCTGGGGCAGAGGAGGTTTGGACTGGATCTTAGGAAGAATGACTTTACTGAGAGGGTGGAGTCACCATCCCTGGAGGTATTCAGAAAGGAGTAGATGTGGCGCTTGAGGGCATGCTCTAGTGGCCGAGATTGTAGGGAGAGGGTTGTGGTTTTGTGTCTGGTTGGACTTGGTGATCTCAGAGGTCCTTCCCAACCATAACAATTCCATGATTCTGTAGCACCTTTTATATCACAGAGAGTTACCATGAAATGCAATATTCACAGGGCAGGAGGCCTGTCTTTTCCCAGAAGTGCTCTTCAGTCTTTAGAAGATTATATCCCATCATCCATTTGCTTTCTGACTAACTTTCTGACTAACTAAGCAGAGCTTGGTCTTCCAGGAATTCTGTGTAGAGTCAGCAGCCCCACACAAGAGGGGACAAAACCTAAGGCATCAATTAAGAGGCCTATAAGCTATGAACGACTTACACAGCTCTAATGCCAACCCAAAGAGGCTATTTCACCTCATTTAGTGGTATCAGTATGTGGCAAAAGCCTGGCAAGGCACCACTACAATGTATTCTTGATACCAGGTGCCTGGGAAATTCCTAGAAATTCTTATTTCTAAATAAGAATCCCCTGGGTAGTGATTTGGGAAAGTTCTTGCAAAAGCCACTTTGCTGTTTCTACCTCTCCTCTATCCCCTTCACAAGGCTGTCCCAAACCAGACTTTTTTTTTTTTTTTTTTTTCCCCTTTTTCCCTCTGACAGAAGTTCCACTTTCACCAGTATGGTTCTGGAAAACAGTTGTGTCATTTAAGAGAAATTTCCAAGTACTGATCAGTCTAGTCAGATGTGACAAACTAGAGATAGGCTGTAGCTGACGTGGGAAGAAAATTCTGAAAACAACATTGAGTGTCGTTTCTGCTGCTGCGAGGTTGTTCTGAATGGTGGCAGAGTACAGTAAAACCATAAACATGCTCACACACACCACAGACTTCTTCCAAAGTCATTTGCAAGAATCCAGGCGTAGGGAAGAGTCTATGATAGCCCAGAATGGAATGCACTTGAAACTCAAAAAATGGTATAAATCTCCTGCACTATAAATGTCTAGAAGCAATATAGGAATATTAATTCTAAAGACCGTGGGCAGTGTGCCTCTCCTCCATTTGCTAACTTCTGTAAGAAGATCTATTAACAGGCAGTACACCAGACCCAGCCCTGACTGCCAAAGGCACTGCAAAGTGCTGCACAGTGCACTGTGCACTTCTATAAAACCACAGGAGCAACCACAGTTAAATAAGTGCTCCCAGGTGCCAGGGAGGTGATTCTATCCCTATACTCTGCTCTTGTGAGACCCCACCTGGAGCACTGTGTCCAGCTCTGCAGTCCTCAACATACAAAGGACATGGTTATGTTGGAACACGTCCAGTGGAGGACCACGGAGATGATCAGAGGGCTGGAGCATCTCTGCTGTGAAGACAGGCTGAGAGAGCTGGGGTTGTTCAGCCTGGAGAAGAGAAGGCTCAAGGGAGACCTAATAGCAGCCTTACAGTACCTGAACCGGGCTACAGGAGAGATGGGGAGGGACTCTTTGTCAGGGAGCGGAGTGACAGGACAAGGGGTAATGGCTTTAAACTGAAAGAGGGGAGATTTAGATGAGATCTCAGAAAGAAATTCTTTGCTGTGAGGGTGGTGAGACCCTGGAACAGGTTGCACAGAGAAGCTGTCACTGCCCCATCCCTGGAAGGGTTCAAGGCCAGGCTGGAGGGGGGCTTGGAGCAACCTGGTCTGGTGGGAGGTGTCCCTGCCCAGGGCAGCGGGGTTGGAACTCCATGATCTTGAAGGTCCCTTCCAACTCTGACCATTCTTTGATTCTACAAATTAAGATCCCGAGTTTCACCCTGCCTATTTATTTCTTTCTCTGTAATGGCACATAAACAGGCTCTTGTCAAAAAACCTCAGCAGAAGTTTTGATGTCCTGCCTTCACCTGTCCTGCTGCAGACTGAGGAGTCACCCAAACGTGATGTTTCCCACAACCTCCTGCAATACAGATATTCCGCCAGGTCTCCAGCATTTCTCACAGCACCTTTCTGTAAGGTAAGAAAAGAGCCTGAATCTCATTGCTTTCATAAAAAGGCTAGTACAACATATTTGATACTTTTCAAGAGACAAGATGTAACTCTTCACAAATGGAACGCTGACTGTTAGGTGTCCTTGGGCACTTGCACAGGGCAAAAAGGGAACAAACAAAGTATTTCAAGCCCCTTGTGAAGTTCCAGTGAGGGCTTGACTGCTGACCCTTAAGAGTTTAAAAATCCTTCTTTAAAATATGAAGGAAGTCCACTATTTCTTTCCATAAATAATGTCTTTCAAAGTTTCACTCATGTCTGGAATGGGTTCAGAATTCTAAGTGAAGTAAACACTCTTTCATAACCTGAGGAGAGCCAAACAACAAAATATTTTTCCCTCCAATTTCTTTCCGTTACATAACCTTAGTTTATAATGTACCAGGCAAGCAAGTGGAAAACATCCAGGACACTAGTTTTCAGGACACCTTACAAGATCAGCAGTAGATACAGGAGATTTACAAATTTATGCTTTTAAAAAAAAAAGTAAGATTAGGAAAGATTAAATTATTTTAATGCCTAAAATTAAATAAAAATTAGTGGCAAAAAGTGACCTATCAAATTTAATAAACTGTTTAGCTGAGGTTCTGAGGTACTCTGAGCTAACACTAAAAGGGAACAAAAATCCAGTTGGAAAAGCCCCTGCAGATCCGCAAACCTGCTGCTGATTATCCCAAGCTAACAAACACGAGGACAGGAATGTTAAACTTACAGCACAAAGCAAAGGAGAAACTCGTCTTCTAGGCAAGGTCACACTACCTAAACTGCAATACTTCGTTGCAGATCTCTTTGTCCAGAAAGGGCAAACATAACTTCCCTTCTGCAAGGTCTGGAGCTTATTATTCTCTGCGATGATTCACACTGCATGACAACATTCCTGTTTGAAAAACAGAACCCCTGCAACTCTAAAACAAGCACATATTTATAGAGTCATAGAATCATAGAATGGTCCAGTCTGGAAGGGACCTCTAGGGTCATCTAGTCTGGCCTCCCCGCAGTCACGGGGACACCCCCAACTAGACCAGGTTGCCCAGGGCCTCCTTGAGCCTCCCCTTGAATATCTCCAGGGAAGGGGCCTCAGCCACCTCCCTGGGCAACCTGTTCCAGTGCTCCACCACCCTCAGAGTGAAGAACCTATTCCTAATATCCCATCTAAAGCTGCTCTTCTCCAGCTCGAAGCCATTGCCCCTCGTCCTGTCACTGCAGGCCTTTGGAAACAGACCCTCCCCATCTCTCCTGCAGCCCCCTTCAGGTACTGGGAGGCTGCTCTTAGGTCTCCCCGGAGCTGCCTCTTCTCCAGGCTGAACAACCCCAGCTCCTTCAGCCTGTCCTCGTAGCCAAGGTGCTCCAACCCCCTGATCATCTTTGTGGCCCTCCTCTGGACCCGCTCTATCAGGTCCATGTCCTTCCTCTATTGATATATTCCTATATTTCCACACAAGACACTGTTAAGTTTAAGCCGATGAGCTCTTTGAGCCTTTGAAGTTGCTCTAGTTGATAACATCCCCAGCTGCCTAGCTTGTTTTTCCCATTTTATTACGGCTGTATCCTTTGGAGAGAATAACAGCATCAAACAACCAAATCCTGATATGACTCTCCACGTGGGCTGTGGCATATGTTAAGTCAAAAAGCAGGTAACAAAAACCATTACTGGAACTAGTCAGCAGCACTGGCAAAGTTTCAAGCCTAAACTTTCCAAACAGTACTGCTTGGGAAGTGTTGATAAGGCCCAGGTCGTAAACAGACGCTGAACAAATGTCTCGGGAATGGCAACGTTAAGTGACAATTCAAGCTAACTTACCACAATGAGATTATTTTATCTCTCTGCACTGCAAAAAATAATACGTCACCGCTGCTGTTAGGAAGTGACAGAATGAGGTGCTGCAGTCCCCTGACAGAGTAAGTAGTTCACAGGGAGGGGAAAAATGCTGCACAGGACACAGCCTTTGCATGGGTTTCTCCTCTTTTTCACCAAGCATAATTTTAATTAGTTAGAGGTTCTGACTAGTCACCAAGCTGTAGCCACACACTCTATGACAAGCTGTGTGCTGTCTCCAAAGCTTGATGTAGCATGGCTTACAAACAGTCCATACAAAGGCAGATGGTTAAATGATACAAAGGACAAAAACCAAAACAGCTCTGTGGTGTCTTCTGTCACAACCATTAGATTCACTAATGACTGCAAATATGTAATGAGAAGATTTACGAGAAGATGATCTCACCATGCACACTCCTGGTGTGTGTGGAAAACACCACATGATTTCTGCACATTGCCACAGCCACAGAGCTGCATTTAGAGCAAGCAATTATCTAGTGTACAATTCTCCTAAAAGCTTTGTTTCAAAAACATCAGCTTTTAAAGGTAATCACTAATTTGCTGGGTCTTATGGTGGTCATCATCATAGTTGCCTAAGAGGTGTTCATGGAGATGAAAGTTGCTTGCCTTTCCCAGAAAAGTTTTGGCAGTGTCAATCACAGAATCATTCAGGTTGGAAGAGACACTTGGGATCATCGAGTCCAACCATCAGCCCCACTCTACGAAGTTCTCCCCTACACCAGATCCCCCAACACCACATCTCAACCACTCTGAAACACACTCAGGGATGGGAACTCAAACCCCTCCCTGGGCAGCCTCTTCCAGGGTCTGACCACTCTTGCTGGGAAAAATTCTTTCCTGATGTCCAGCCTAAACCTTCCCTGTTGCAGCTTGAAACCATTCCCTCTCCTTCTATCACTAATTCCCTGTGAGAAGAGACCAACACCAACCTCTCTACAATGGCCTTTCAAGGTGTTGCAGAGAGGCATGAGGTCTCCCCTCAGCCTCCTCTTCCTCCAGCTAAACACTCCCAGCTCCTTTCATCGCCCTCAATGAGATTTATTCTCCAGGCCCTTCCCCAGCTCTGTTGCCCTCCTCTGCACTCACTCCAGCCTCTCGACATCTCTCTGGTGTTGAGGTGCTCAGAAGTGGACACCATACTCAAGGGGGGGCCTCCCCAGTGCTGAGTCCAGGGGGACAATCACCTCCCTACTCCTGCTGGTCACACTGTTTCTAATACAAGCCAGGATGGCTGGTGGCTTTCTTGGCCACCTGGGCACACTGCTGGCTCCTCCCAGTAGCTTGGAAGAGTGCTGAAAACAGACTGTAATTAAATACAAGTTGGGACAAAGTGGTTTTGAAATAACAGGATGAAAATATATATACTAGCTAACAACTTTTAAAGCATTGGAGCAGACAGAGCACACTGAGTCCCCAAATGTTAGCCAAGAGAATTCTATGTTTCTCCTTACACAGGAGAGTCCTCTTAAAGACTTTTAAACACACCCACTAAAATAAGTTATATAATGCATTAAAGACATCTTTTTCTCACCTAGATCAAGCATCACAGCTTGTGGGATATGGGTATGTTTGGGAAAACCATTTAAGTCATCAAACTGATTTCCTATAAACCACTTACCAGCCTTGACTGCAAACGGCACTGGTTTGCGTACCATGCAACAAAGCTGAACAGCCTGGAATCCACCCTTGCTTTCCCAGTACTGCCCACTCATGGTCTCCTTCCCTTCTTTGCCCACAAACAGGCATTCACACACAGATCCCATTCCCTATTACTGTTACTTCTGTAATATGATGTATGATTTTGATACTGCAGTAACAGGAAAACATTTAAATACCTTTGCTCCGATAATGATGCCCATACAGCATCTGGAAGTTGTTTGGTTGTCCAGCAAAACCCAGTTTGCAACTGTTTGCAACCCAGTTTGCCTGAACTTACACAGTGGCAAGGGCAGTGACCAGTCACCTAAACAAACCCACACCAGGAGATTTGAAGTTTTCTCAGCATTGAAAGCACGTGCAGTGGGTTGGCACCCAAGGCATACAGAAGGCAGCAATCAATCTTCTCTTTGAGATTAGATCTGCAGGAGTTCAACCGACAGAGCTAGAAGATGCGCTTCTAGACTTACAAGTCCTTCTTCAGGTCAGACAGAGAGACAGCTAACACCTAATAATTGTCATACCTGTTTTTCTGACCAAATCACATGAGCTCCAACTCCACTTCAGAAGGACATAAATAACTCACATTCATGCAAGGGAAATACTCCTTGGATTGGGAAATGCTGCTGAACTGGCATACAGATTTATTCAAACCTGTGATTGCATACTTATGGCTGCTTAAGTGCCACCTTCCTCAAAATGGTTGTCAGACACCTTCCTTATGGAAGAGAAATAGTTAAACTCACTTCATTTGGTGTCTTTCTGTTTTCCTGACCAAAATATGGCTGTCATTTATGAATCCACCAAAAATGCATGTCACTTCTAGACATTAATAATTTTAGTTCAAAGCAGAAATATAACATTTTTTGTAATTCCCAATGTCTTCATGCTTCCTTGATGCTTGATGTCTGTTCCTCAAGCCAAGATCCTTCCACAGAGATAAACCCTTCATAAGCTCATAAAACCTGATGCCTGGGTAGCACATTCCTAATTCCCATTGAAAACTTTCCCTGCATCCCTGTGCATATAATGCTTTGAAGAAACATGCTCTCCTAATTACTCTCTTACTTTAATACTAATCCTTTCAGCAAATTGCTGGAAGAATAAGCAGCTGAACGCTGTGAAGCCTGGTCTGACCATAACAAAACAGTTTTCCAGATTAACAATGGGCAGTTTCACATATGCAGACATCACAAAGTCCTCATCAAAAAAAAAAAAAAAAGTCGTGTCTTTGTTTACCTCATTTTTCCCATTTTCTAAGCACAAAGAACCTAACCTGTTGATTCTGCTCAGGTTCTGCACCTGGGCTGGAACAATCCTCACTATCAATGGGATGAGGTGTTAGAAAAGCAGCCCCGAGGAAAGGGACTTGGGGGTCGTGGTGGATGAGAAGCTGGCCATGAGCAGGCAGGGTGCACTTGCAGCCCAGAAAGCCAGTCACATCCTGGGCTGCATCTAAAGCTGCGTTGCCAGCAGATCCAGAGAGGTGATTCTGCCACTTTGCTCTGCTCTGGTGAGACCTCACCTGGAGTGCTGTGTGCAGGTCTGGAGCCCTCAACAGAGGAAGGACATGGACCCGATGGAGCAGGTCCAGAGGAGGGCCACAAAGATGATCAGGGGCTTGGAGCACCTTTGCTACGAGGACAGGCTGAGGGAGCTGGGGTTGTTCAGCCTGGAGAAGAGGAGGCTCCAGGGAGACCTAAGAGCAGCCTCCCAGTACCTGAAGGGGGCTGCAGGAGAGATGGGGAGGGTCTGTTTCCAAAGGCCTGCAGGGACAGGATGAGGGGCAATGGCTTCGAGCTGGAGAAGAGCAGCTTTAGATTGGACATTAGGAATAGGTTCTTTACTCTGAGGGTGGTGGAACACTGGAACAGGTTGCCCAGGGGGGTAGTTTAGGCCCCTTCCCTCGAGATATTCAAAGGGAGGCTCAAGGATGGCAACCTGGTATAGTTGGGGGTGTCCCTGCTGACTGTGGGGGGGTCGGACTAGATGACCCTAGAGGCCCCTTCCAGCCTAGACCATTCTGTGATTCACCAAGCAAGTCCCTCATCCACTCTCAGCACATGGCAACCCAGATGTTAATCACAACCCTATTGAGGTATTATGCTAGAGAACAAGGCAATTTCTTATCATTGAGCTTACATTATTCCTACTTCTGCCTCTCTCTCAGCTTCTAACTCCTCATTTCATGTGAAGGAACTGAAGAAATTTGTCATCTTTGCTTCTATCTACATCTTTTACAGCCACAACTTCTCCAGCTGCAGGTCTGCAGACAGCATGCAAGGTTTCTCAGAGACACCCACCTTTCTACCCCTGGATTAATAACAGCAACTCACAGCTTTCCAGCTGCATGTGGCAGAGGGAAGTGCTTTCACTAGTGATGTGACAAACTCCCTGCAGGTTTCAAACATCTGCGAGGTTCCATAGCACCTTCTGTCATTATTTTTTTTTAAACTGTTCTGAATTGGCCCCAAACCACCTAAGACAGCAGCCCCGTCTCCGAGTCTAACCACTGCACAACTCTTATTAATGTGTTCCTATTAACTGAAGCATTAAAGGCTAATAAAGCTGGAAGTCTAAAATATCTTTATCCTTTAAATTCCTCCCAAGTGAAGGTTACTGGACAAGTGATGATGAGGAAAATTCGACTCTAATGATATTTCAGTTCTGAATTCAGCTGAGAGCACCATGTCAAGGCTATGCTGATAAGTAAAGGCCGAACATTGCTTTCAAGCGATAAAAAAGGTGAGAGTTGATGGTGATTGTCACTAGTCTCTCACTGTTTCTCAAGGACACTGACAAAAACCTAACGTTGGCCTGCCCATAGGGTCCCCTAGACAGAATAACGAAGATGCTGCACTCCCCGTATTCGGACCATCCAGCTGAGAACTGGGGTGAAATGAAACCAAACTAAATCACACGCATTTGGAACGGCTGTTTGGAAAGTTCCAAGAGATTTGTGAGAGGCTGTTCCTGCCATCACCAGACTTCTTCAGGTTTGGTCCCCAAAAAAATTAAAAACCTTCAGGTATTTAGGATTTTTCTCAAACAACTGCTCTGCTAGACTGCTGGGGTCTCCAACATCTTACTTTAAAACCAGGACAGCTGCATCTGTTCCATGTACCCTTGTAACTCCACACTGCTATTCACCACTTCCAGGTGTGTGGGCTGAGATGGCTGTGACAATCTTCCTGGGCCCTGACATCAAACAATGTCCAGCACTGTCCTCCTCTAGGTAACTCCTGCTCTCGCCGAGGACAGAGTCCTTCAGGTTCTGGGGGTAAAAATTTCACCTCTGGAAGTCGTGGTGCTTGCCAGTCTTCCATCCTCTCACCTTGGGGGTCTCTTTTGATAGGGAAAAATACCCCAAACCACAAAACCTTGAATTTAGAACCATCTTTTAGCAGACAAAGAAATGGGCACCTCAACACCAGAGAGATGTCAAGGGGCTGGAGCGAGTGCAGAGGAGGGCAACAGAGCTGGGGAAGGGCCTGTAGAATAAATCTGATGGAGAGTGATGGAAGGAGCCAGGAAGGAGCTGGGAGTGTTTAGTTGGAGGAAGAGGAGGCTGAGGGGAAACCTCATCCCTCTCTACAACTACTTGAAAGGCCACTGTAGAGAGGTTGGTGCTGGTCTCTTCTCACAGGGAATTAGCGATAGAAGGAGAGGGAATGGCTTCAAGCTGCAACAGGGAAGGTTTAGGCTGGACATCAGGAAAGAATTCTTCCCAGCAAGAGTGATCAGACCCTGGAAGAGGCTGCCCAGGGAGGGGTTTGAGTCCCCATCCTTGAGTGTGTTTCAGAGTGGTTGAGATGTGGTGTTGGGGGACCTGGTGTAGGGGAGAACTTTGTAGAGTGGGGCTGATGGCTGGACTCAATGAGAGTCCAGAGAACACTTTCTGTACTGCATAAAGCATTGTTTCTGACAACACACTTAAGAGGATTTCTTCCCCCCCAACCCCTTTTGAAAATAGCTGGTCCTAATCAAAGCCGTAATTAAATATAAAGCTGAAAACATGCTTTATGTAAATATTAGTCAAGAAAGGTTGCAAGCTGTGAACTTTAATTACATGCACCACTAAATATGAATTCGTTGCGCAGGAGCACAGAAATAAGATACTTGTACACGGTAAGAGTAATACCCTCAGAAAGACAACATGATACAACTGTGTGACTTCTATTATGATCAGACAATTGTTATTTCTTTTCTCTGAAGGCACAATTGTAGCTAAGTGAGAGGGGAAGACACGTTTAAGTACTCTCTGAATCAGAATGAAGATAAGGAATAAGCATCTGTATTGAAAAAAAAGGCACAAATTTAAGAAAAGGTTTTCTGACCTGATGTCCAAAGTCCTGCCCCTACATCTTGTGAGAAAACAAAGCTACTGTAATTGTTCCCAAAATCCAGCTGAGAAAAAAACCAACAAAACAAACAAACAAAAAAACCCCACCTAAAAACAGTACAACACAAAACCCCCACAACACATCTTTGGAAATGGTAGTGCCAAACTTTACTCTTAAGGGCTTTGGATTGTTTTTATTAAACTGGACCATCTAATGTACCTATCGTGCACATACCCACTTAGCCATCTGTGCAATCAGGCATCTGAGTATCTCTGAGTATGGTCAAACAACAAGGCCACAATATAAATACCTCAAATATTTCATGAAGCCCTTGTGAAGCACAGTGTGTGCAGGTAAATGTATAACAACTGAGTATTTCTGCGTAAGGACTTACTCCCCAGCAGAAGAACAGAGACACTGGAGCATAACATGAATTCCAACCCTGGAAAAGTACACATAAAATTCTGTAACAAGGTCTGTGCCTCTTCCGATTCATCAGTAGATGGATGAGATTCAGGGAAAGAGACACACCAGCCAAACACTACAGTAAATTGCTTCTTAAATCTTCTCTGTGGTGGTGCTCATTGAAATGTGTTTTAGCTATATTAATGTGCGACTCCTTTTTAGACTAATGCACATATGAAGGAATGTCATCTCCAAAGATCTTAAAGAACAAGAAATCACTGGCAGTGGTTAACACGGATATACCAAAGGTAAATCATGCCTGACCAATCTGATAGCCTTCTATGATGTTATAACTGGATGGCTGGACAAGGGGAGGGCAGCATAGGTCATCTACCTTGACTTCATCAAGGCTTCTGACACTGTCTCCCATAACATCCTCATTAGGAAATTAAGGAAGTGTGGGCTGGATGAGGAGCCAGTGAGGTGGACTGAGCCAGTGACAGGACTCAGAGTGTTGTAATTAGTGGAGCAGGATCAAGTTGGAGGCCTGTAACCAGCGGTGTCCCCCAAGGGTCAGTACTCGGTCCAGTCCTGTTTGAGATAGTCATCAATGACCTGGACCGAGGGGACAGAGTGTATCCTCAACAGGTTCACTGATGATACCAAAGTGGGAGGGCTGGCTGACACTCCAGAGGGCTGTGCCGCCATCCAGCGTGACCTGCAAAGGCTGGAAAGCTGGGCAGAGAAGAACCTCGTGAGGTCAACAAGAGCAAGTGTAGGGTCCTGCACTTGGGGAGGAAGAACCCCAGGCATCAATAGAGGGTCGGGTTGGACCTGTTGAAAAGCACTTCTGAGGAGAAGGATCTGGGGGTCCTGGTAGACAGTAAACTCTCCATGAGCCAGCAATGTGCCCTTGTGGCCAAGAGGGCCAATGGAATCCTGGGCTGTGAAGGGAAGAGTGTGGCCAGTAGGTGGAGGGAGGTCATTCTCCCCCTCTGCTCTGCACTGGGTTAGCCACAACGGAATCCTGCCTCCAGTGCTGGGCTCCCCAGTTCAAGAGAGACAGGGAACTATTGGAAAGAGTCCAGCAGAGGGCAACAAAGATGCTGGAGGGATTGGAGCATCTCCCTGATGAGGAAAGGCTGAGAGAGCTGGGCCTCTTTAGCCTGGAGAAGAGAAGGCTAAGGGGAGACCTTATTAGTGCTTATAAGGGTGGGTTGAAGGAGGATGGAGCCAGACTCTTCTCAGTGGTTCCCAGGGAGAGGACGAGGGGCAGCAGGCAGAAGCTGGAACACAGGAAGTTCCATTTGAGTATGAGGAGAAACCTCTTTGGGGTGAGGGTGTCAGAGGCCTGTCAGAGGCTGCCCAGGGAGGGGGTGGAATCCCCTTCTCTGGAGACCTTCAAGCCCCTCCTGGATGCAGCCCTGAGTGATGTGCTCTGGGCAACCCTGCTTTAGCAGGGGAGTGGGACTGGATCAGCTCTAGAGGTCCCTTCCAGCTCTGACAATTCCCTGATTCCATGAAGCCCAAGTACTTTTTTTTTTTTTTCTACTTAGGGCTTCTCTCCCTTTTTTGGTGTTAATGCTTGGAAGCCAGTCTGTCAAAATACATTACTAGCTGTGCTCCCCTGTGCCCTTGGAGGTGGCACGGCAATGGGGCTGCCATTTTTTTCATGAGACTCTCAATGTTTTCACCTTAACATGCGAGAGACTGCAGTGCCCATGTAGATATGGCATAAAGATATGGAGGACTTCTCCCTTGACATCTAATTTAATGCCATCCACAAGTTATCATCTCAAAATAGGCAGGACAACAAGGCAAGCAAAATGCATTTTTTGGGTGGGAAAAAAATTATTTTTAAATTTTATTTTAAAATTATTTTTAAGTTATTTTAAATTATCATTACTTGAGTATTCTATTGAGAATGTGCTAAAAAAACAAACACCAAGCATAATCAGTAGAAATCAAACAGAGAGACTCGCTGATGTGGCAGTGAGGAAAGAGGGTTTATAGCTTTCCCAGACTGTTTGAGACTTGTTAGTGGCTTCAGTGTAATCCATATTTAAAGTGAGAAATTTCTCATGAGAAAAAGTCACATCGATAGGAGATAACTGATTCTCTCCTGGGGCAAAATATCTCAGCAAGAATGCCTCATCCCTTCCATTTGATATATTTTTAACAAAATGACTTAGGATTCCCTCTTCATCATTTGCAAGGGAGACACATATTTAGGAAGTGAGAGGCTGGAAGGCTGGACTTCAATTCTATTGCCCTCTCCCAGAGGAGGTCCCCAAGTAAAAGCTCATTCCCACATTAACTGCCAAAATAATGTCAGTCACTAACAATTTTTTAATTTTTTTCCCCCATTCTCCCTCTCTCCTCCTTACCCCCAGATAAAAACATGTTGTCTTTTGGCCTGACTGCTAAATCAAAGAGAAGGATTGAAACAACTCATTATCAATTCAAATTGAACTGGAGACACAGCTAAGACATAGGAGCTCTGAATTAGTCATGGAAATGCTGCATCTTAGGGTAACGTAAATGACCAGCTTTTTGTAATTACCCAGTGTACTGAAAACTGCCTGGAAGTTGCTATAGCTCATACATTATAAATGGAAAATCAATGGACTACCTATCTGCTACTTGAAGTACCAGTTCAGAGAGGTCAACTCATTAGCAGCAGTTGGGATTATTGGGTTGACCGATATGATTTAGCATTCCAACAAAATTAAAATAAACCCAAACACCAAAACCAAACAACATACCCATTAGAATTATTTTGTTTACTTCTGTCTTTGGGCATTTTATTCCCCAGGAACTTCTGGATGCTTAACTGAAGGGAAGCGTGATATCAGTCGCTAGGAGCAGCAAGTGGCAGGAGGACCCCAAATCATAGGGTTTCCCATTTGTTTCCTGAGTTTTCCCTTGGAGAGAAAGCTTCTCAGCAGACAAGACTCTGTGCTTCTGTCTGTAGTGTGTTAGTGGAAGGCCAGTGGAATACAGAGAGTCAAGACTAACACCCATCCTCTCTATGCTGTGGATTACAAAAATTCACAAACAGTTGGGTAAGAGGGATGAAGAGGAAGATGGGAATGGGAAACGGCAGCTGGGGAAGGAAGGACTGGAGACAGATGGGCTAACATTTGTGTTAACATTTATTTTCAGGAAATAAAACCAGAATTTTTTTCAGATACTTATGTAGATCTTCTGTGAATGTGGAGAGATTATCAAGAAATTGCAGTGCCAGTAAGAAGAAAACAGCAAAAAGAGAAGCTCTCCAGAGTAGCCTCTGCCTTTGCTAACAGTTACATTAACCTCCAGCAAGAGACAGCCCCTTACGAGTGTCGGAAACTATTTTCATCCACACTTGGGAAATGAACGGTCTGGTTATCCAGAGGGACCTTCTTAGCTTCCTCTTAGGTTACCAACATGACCCTCAAAGTTAACTAAGGAAGTTTCACTGAGTTGCATGCATAAGATCTGAGCAATTCCCTTCTCAGGGGCAAACACAACAACAACAAAAAAACCACTTTAAAAAAAAATCAATAGTATTTTACAGGAAGATCATGTCTAATGGACAATAATATAAGGCTTAATTCTTCATTGAGTTTTATTATCCTTGTTATACAAATTATGTGTAAATCATGGGAGAAGAACTCCCTGTTTCACCCTCTCATCAAACTGTAATCTAATTCTCCAAACACGCTTCAGTAAAGCATCTTAGGTCAACTAAAAAAGAAATGGATGCTTACTGGTACCTGTGCACCCACACACAGAACTACATTCCACATTTGTAAAGGCACGAATGCTGAAAAACGCCAGAGGAAAAAGCAAGGCACTTCCAGTCAACTAGAAGTAAGTCAGCGAGGAGAGCATTAGGTATCACCAAAAGCAGCCAAACTAACCCAACAGGAAGGTGTCAGGGAACTGGATTTATTCTCCTCCATGCAGCTTTCCAGATTCCTACATGTACTATTTTGTTTGGTTCCCAATGGTGGAAACAGTGATGCCAAAGCATCCCAAGGCTGTAGTGCATCTAACCTGTATTTCCTATTTCCTGGGTGCACAGCTAGTGAAAAAAAAAAAACTATTCTCCAGCAGCTTTTTTCTGGACAACTTTTCATAACAAAGCCCAGACAAGCAGTAGAAGGCACAAGACTACTTCTGCTCTGCCCTCTCCCCAAGACCTGAATCAGGGAAACTTGTCCAGCACTAAGAATTTTGAAAAAGAAATTATTTCTAGAGGACCAACGCAAAAGCGGGAGTGTCTTACTAGTTCCGCTGAAATGATACTGATTGTTATGGCTGAATTTCACCTAAACATGAACATGATTAGGAAAAACCTGAACACAACTTCCTTTTGCTAGGTAAAGACCCTTGTCATCAGAGTATTTGAGTAGCAGAAGTTACTCTTTTACATTTTCAAATCTGGCAGAAGCCATTCCTTACGCAGCAAGATGTGTTATTGTCAGAACAAATTCTGCACAATTGGTAATTTTTTACATATTCTACATCAGCTCAAAAAATATGCTCAGTATTTTAATAGTCATTAATGACTTGTATATATTGATAATTATTCAGCACTATATATGGAATAAAATAAACTTTAGGAATATATGTATCAGGAATATATATACTTTTGTATATATGTATTTTGGCAACCAACAAACAAAAAATTTTTCGTCACTCTTTAATCATGTTTCATAATTATTTTGAACTTACTCTTGCCTCTGGATAAAGATAAGTGTCCCATTACTCATGTCAGGAATTCAAAATTTATCCTTCCTCTACCGGAGCCATCATATTAAAACATGACTGCCTCCTTCTGGGGTAGAAAAACTGAGCAAGAGCTCAAAAGCTGGAAGAAAAAAAAACAACCAACAAACAAAAAAAGCAAACATCTGTAGAGGGTCCAATCTCATTACATCTTCCAGCTCTCTTGAGCTGAGGGAAAGAGGAGGAGGAGAGAAAGGTGGAGGGTATGTAAAAGCCTCTGGCATTTCCAAGGTTTTCCTGCTACAGAAAGCATTAGGAGAACAAAAGCTGGAATCTTGTAGAACATGGGTTTCCCCCTCTCAACATGAAGTTTCCCTACACATAGCCACATACGGGTAGGGAACTTCCTCCTGAATTAAAGCACAGACTCCACTGAGCTTTAACTTTGACCGTGGCCTCTCCCGGAGCTGTGTAATGCATTACATCACACTAAAACCACATTAGACGATCGGTCATGTTGCAAAGCAAAGCACCCGGAAAGCTAGAAAACAGTGAATTCAGGTTGCCAGTGTCCCTCAAATTTGCCCCCTTCACACACAGATTGATGATAAGCTTTACTTACCCAACCATGTTCAGTTTTTTCCCAAAGCACCTATGGTTCTGCCACGCAACAAGCACAGAGCACTCAACAAACTGATCCCCCTTTTACCAAAATTAAGCGTTCATTAAATTTAACAGAACAAACACCACTTGTGATACCATCGAAATAAGTCAGCAGATTTCTTTTTGCACAATGGCCAGCAGCCCTGAACTGAAAATTCAACATCCAGTTTCCCCAACGTGCAGAGTTTCAAGAAGCCCTACTGGAGCTACAAGGAGCCAAGGAGACCTCGGCAGCCAAAGGACCACGCTTTACAAAGGATTTGGGCACATCAAGTTGAACACTGCGCATGCACACTACTGATCAGCAGATCAACCTTTAACACATCCTGCATTGCTGGAGTTGCTCAAATACTAGATACATATATATCAAGACCTTGAGCTAAGCAGTATTACTTGCACAGCTTAAGGAATTAGGGGTATTTTTACTATTTGTAATTAAGATAACCTTGCAAGGTCAATAGATAAGCTGTGGAAATGAAGCTGCACCAGAAGTAAGTTGATGAATGCCAACCGTTAATCAGGGCCACAGTGACGTTCTCGAGCACCAAAAGCTGGAGGGACCTCCGAAGGTCCCTTTCAGTCTACATTATTCTGTCACGGGCAGTGACAGCTACCACCGAACACAATGCCTTTACTCAGACAGTCAGCTGGAAGGGAGCACCGACACCTCATTCCAGTGAGAATCTCTTTAGTGTGCCCTAAGAGTGCTAAAGGATGAGATTAATCCCCAGCACAGAGTTTTCCTCTCAGGACCTAGTCCCGAGCGAATGCCTAATTTAAAGATTACCTAGGATGAGACTTTACCTGCATTTTGAAATAATACAAAAGAGATGGTGATTTACTTAAATCTAAAGAGGTATCACCATAAGTAACCCTGAAGATGACCACGAACCTAAGCTGGGGGGAAGGAGATACACTTTTTCAACGATTTTGTGTGTAAGACCATTTGTGCATGTATGTTAGTGTTACACACTAGCATAAACACATCACACACTTTTTTTCTCTCACTCTTTTTTTTTTTTTTTGTTGTTGTTGTTGTTAAGGAAGATCATGTTCACATTCACATTTTCCTTCAGGAGTACATTAACGACACGCTAGAGCAAAGTGGAATGGAGAAGCACAGACATAGATGAGAAAGAATAGGAAAGTGTGGGGAAGGGATCGAAAAGGTCCCTGGTTATGAGTCTCCTGCCTTGATCATATGAAGTAAATAGAAACAACAAAACCCTTATGAAAATTAGGGAAGGCTTGATGTTCGGGCCATGTGGTTTGTATCAGATGCCAACCTTTTTTTAATTAGAGTACAATTTTTTTTAAAGAAATCGCATTAGTATTTTGCAGGGCCCTTTAGGATGCTTCTTTCAGGGTCACAGACATATTTCAAAGACACTTTGGTTACATTTCCTTTTCTACTTTGTACTTCATGTATAGCGTTAAGAGGTACTTGGGGGGGTGGGGGACACATCCATGCAGGATGGATACAATATCAGGGCTCTTTTTACTTGACTTTTATCTAAAAATATTTCACTGTAAAAGAAACACCTGCATCTTAATAGAAAATTAAACTGTACAATTAACCAACTGCTAAACTAAACCACCACCATCTGCAATTCTGCGTTACTGGTGTAATAAAACGCAGGGCTGTGGACCATGATAGATGAAAATTTATGCTGTGACAACTAACACAGATTACTTATCTAACAAAGTTTGAGAAGATAAATAGGACTTTAGCGAGACCTTAGAACTGCAGAACTGACTGCACCAGCAAAATATCACCCAAACAGATAAACCTAATCTAGGAGGCGGCTGCCAAGGGCTCCTTGGGAGGCTCATTTTCCCTTTTAATCTCCCAGGGACCTGAAGGTGCCAAGTATCTCCCAGAGAAACATGGGCAGCCCCCAGGCAGCTGTCTACAGGATAACTGGGACTCTCCACAATCAAATCGTAGACTCATAGAATGGTCAGAATTGGAAGGGACCTTCAAGAACATGGAGTTCCAACCCCCCTGCCCTGGGCAGGGACACCTCCCACCAGACCAGGTTGCTCCAAGCCCCTCCAGCCTGGCCTTGAACCCCTCCAGGGATGGGGCAGCCACAGCTTCTCTGGGCAACCTGGGCCAGGGTCTCACCACCCTCACAGCAAAGAATTTCTTCCTGGTATCTCATCTAAATCTCCCCTCTTTCAGTTTAAAGCCATTACCCCTTGTCCTGTCACTCCACTCCCTGACAAAGAATCCCTCCCCATCTCTCCTGTAGCTCTCTTCAGGTACTGGAAGGCTGCTTCCAAGGTCTTCCTGGAGCTTTCTCTTCTTCAGGCTGAACAACCCCACCTCCCTCAGCCCTTCTTTTGATGCAGCCCAGGATGGGGTTGGCTTTCTGGACTGCCAGTGCTCACTGCCAACTCATGTTCAGCTTCTCCTCCACCATCACTCCCAAGTCCTTCTCCTCAGGGATGCTCTCCAGCCATTCTCTGTCCAGCCTGTGTTTGTGCCTGGGATTGCCACATCACAGGTGCAGGACCCTGCACTTGGCCTGGTTGAACTTCATGCCGTTTGCACTAGCCCACCTCTCCAGCCTGTCCAGGTCCATGTGGATGGCATCCCTTCCCTCCAGCGTGTTGACTGTGCCACGGAGCTTGGTGTCATCGGCAAACCTGCTGAGGGTGCGCTCTGTCCCACTTTCCATGTCTCCGACAAAGATGTTAAATAGCACTGGTCCCAGAATCAAACATTCTTCAGGTCTCAAATTCCTCCAGGGAAAGCAAAACTGACTCAGGACCTGAAAGTTCAAGAGAGCTTTGGCTTTCTGTCTAATTCTCCCTCGTGCTGACTGTTTCTCTAGTCTCTATTTCACAAGCGATCCCCTAGCACTTACCCAAGGGGAACTCGACGGGAGAATGATGGATGGCCCAATCCTGATTAAACACCCTGCTTCTCTGGTGGTGGTGTGATTAATGTACATCACAGTTCAGTGGCTCAGGTGCAATTACTAAATTGGGACTAATGAAATTAGTGTTGTCTAGACAGCTGGGAAACTTCCAAGTTTATGAGGAAAATCATATCAATACGTTATTGTTACAAAAGCATTGGAGTCAACACAGTTAACAGAATGATCAAGGCAAGAGGCAGGATCTGTCATTTCCACTTCAGGGTGGCTCAGATTTTACTGCAACTATTTCTCCTCAAGTTTTCTTGCCTGTCACAGAGTCACGGGATGGTCGGAGTTGGCAGGGACCTCTAGAGCTGATCCAGTTCCACTCCCCTGCTAAGCAGGGTTGCCCAGAGCACATCACTCAGGACTGTATCCAGGTGGGGCTTGAAGGTCTCTAGAGAAGGGGACTCCACACCCTTTCAAGCTTGGGATGCTTGGCTGAGCGATATTAAATTGAGGAGTGAGGAGGTTTTGGAGTCTGCTATTAATAGACATGTATTAATAAGGTGATTCAGGAGAATTTAATATTAGATTGGGGGAGGAGGGAAAGGAAGAGGTGAAGGAGGAGAAAATACTCTGATTTAGATAAATGATTCTAATTCCACCTACCAATCTGCATAATATGCAGATTACATATCCAGAACAAGTAAGGGGACTCCACACCCTCCCTGTCTTGTGTACCAGATGTACCCCATCTTCCTTCCCAGCAGGTCTGCCCACAGCAGTGTTTCTCTGCCATAGCTAAGCACTGCTTACTATCACCCAGGCATTCTTATGTGATAGCACACCCAAAGAGAAGCAAAAAAGAAGGTGCAAAAAAAAGGTAAAATCTGGTTTCAGTTCAGCTGCTCCAGGGCCCAGTGACATAGAAACTGCTGAGATAGTTTTGGAAAAAAAAAAAAAAAAAACCTAAGGAAGGGAAAAAGAAAACTTCACAAATAATGAATGCAGGAAAAAACAGTGGTGACCTGAGCCAAGTAATGCTTATGGGTCATTTGCTGGAATTACCAACTCCACTACTTAAAAACAGCCTTTTAATTAACTGCTGTCCTACCACTTCCTTGTGCTGGATGTTACACGTCTGCGTCAGATGGCAGCATGTGCCACTTCCCATTTAGCATCATACCTTAGTGGCACCACAGGCAGCAAATCCAAGTCAGAAGGTTACTAGCCAGCTAATTGGCCCCAGGTGCTGGCAAAGCACCGTTCTCAGCTGCGGCAGTGACCCCACTGTGCTACACAGCCCTCCAGCCGGCAGACAGCACCCGCTGGGTAAGGTTATGGGGAGCAGCTCTCAGCGTTGGCTGTGTGACAGTCCCTGGGGCAGCTTCTTGCCTCCCCAGAGCTCACACTGGTCCTCAGACACGAGAGGGCCATGAAGCCCCTGTGCCCAGATGCCAGACACCATCAGCCAGGCAGCAGGCATGGGAAACAGCCAGAGAAGAAAAGAAAGTCCCAAATCCCACAGGGCATAAACCTTAACCCTGCAACAGTAGGTTTAAACAGAGCAGCACAGTCAGTGCTCTGTATGTCATGGATACATGCCTCCACCCAGCATCACACAAGTTTTAAGCTTGTATGAGCTTGAAACATACTCCATCTCTCTATCGATGCTTACAGAAACGCTCCCATAGTGAAGAGCTGCTGAACACAAATCCCTCTGATGCCATGGTTATGTACATAGAGAAAAGGCAACGCAATAACACAAAGTACTTAAGGCAATGCAAGCAGGTCAGGGACACACACAGAGCAATCATTCATTCTGGAAACCACCTCAGCCCGAGAAAAAATCTTTTTCATATACTCATTCAGGTTGGAAGAGAGCCTTCGGCTCATCGAGTCCAACCATCAGCCCCACTCTACAAAGTTCTCCCCTACACCAGAGCCCCCAACACCACATCTCAACCACTCGGAAACACACTCAGGGATGGGGACTTAACCCCCTCCCTGGGCAGCCTCTTCCAGGGTCTGACCACTCTTGCTGGCAAAAATTCTTTCCTGATGTCCAGCCTAAACCTACCCTGTTGCAGCTTGAAGCCATTCCCTCTCCTTCTATCGCTAATTCCCTGTGAGAAGAGACCAGCACCAACCTCTCTACAGTGGCCTTTCAAGTAGTTGCAAAGAGGGATGAGGTGTCCCCTCAGACTCCTCTTCCTCCAGCTAAACACTCCCAGCTCCTTCCATTGCTCTCCATGACATTTATTCTCCAGGCCCTTCCCCAGCTCCGTTGCCTTCCTCTGCACTCACTCCAGCCTCTCGACAACTCTCTGGTGTTGAGGTGCTCAGAAGTGGACACCATACTCAAGTGGGGGCCTCCCCAGTGCTGAGTCCAGGGGGACAATCACCTCCCTACTCCTGCTGGTCACACCATTTCTGATACAAGCCAGGATGGCTGGTGGCTTTCTTGGCCACCTGGGCACACTGCTGGCTCCTGTTCAGATGCTGGTCAATTAGAGCTCCCAGCAATACCCCTTGATCAGAACCCCTTTGCAGCAACTTAAGACCTCTGGCCAGAGCCATGATCACAATTCACAAAAAATCATGGCAGCAGCAACAGAAATTTTGATGAAAGTAGAACTGTCAACAGAACTACAGCAAGAGTTAGGAAAACAACTGTGAGCATATTTCCCTTCTCCCCGTTCTCCTGTCTCACACTACGCAGTGCTCACCTGCACAGTTCAGCACAGAAATCTCCAAATCAGTATTTTACACTACTCTGCCATAGCTCAAACCCACCTCATCTGTGACTCAAGCCACCACACTTCAGTCTCTTGTGGCTGTGACACACAAGCACACACATACTCTGTCCTGCCAACGCTGCATTGGAGCTATCATCTTTGGCGAAGGATGACAGCAAACAGGAGGGGTGGCTGTGGTGTCTTAGCTCATCCCATCATCACATTGGCTTATCTGCCGCCTCCCTCCAGCATCACACAACGTTAAAGGGCATGTTCAGCAAAGCTGCAGAGTTTAAGCTTTAGGAAACACTCTGCAGGAACCTCAAATCCAGTTGAAAGTCAACACGAACTGAAGATGCTGAGCACCCCGTGAGACTAAGTCACCAATCAATACTCCACATGCAGGGGAGGGGGAGTCAGCCCCGCAACAAAAACCCCACAAAGCGGGTGCTCTGAAGCAATCAAGCACAAGGGCTCCAAAGAAAGAAAAATTCATCTGTCAGAGACCACCACTGGGCATCCCCCCTGCAAGGAGGTGGGAGGTAGCTGTCATTGGGCCTCTTAATCAGCAGGGGCCCTGTTTTCCTTCAGTTTCCTCCAAAGGCACAGATCATTGCCAACACTACGAGCCCACAATCCATTTTGTTATTACAGCGTGAGTAAGCGATAGGAAGTAGAACCAGCAGGTCTTGCAGAAGGAAGAGAGTGACATTTATTAGGGCTTCACCTCAAGGATAAACATTTCTATCCTTACTCAGGACAAATTACCACTAACACCAGAGGGGAGGACCACCACTAGCAGGAGAGGGCATTTGGAGCAGCAGCAGCAGGAGATGGACCTTCAAAAGGGGAAACAGTCAGTAGAATGGCATTTGCCTGGGAACAAAACTGATCTGAAGACACACAAATTTTCCTTCAAAACCTCTAACAAAAAGAGATGAACGACTCACAAATACCTTCCGGTCCTCTGCGATTTATTCTTACCTCTGTGATGTTTTCTTGTATTTTCTCCTGCAGGAAAAGAATAAAACACCAACTGAGATAAGAAGGCTCCACTGGTGAGGAGAAGAAAAGGAGAGGGTCAGAAATCAGGAGCAATTAAGCAAAGTCGCTTCTGCATGAGATTGCCCCAAACCTGAAGTAGCCATTCCCTTCTGCTAAGCTCAGCGGTGGTTGCCACTAATTTCAATGGACAAAGGTGTGTGTTTGCCTGGATGGGCATCCTGCCCTTTCTTGTCAGGCAGGGTTGCTACAGCTGGAAAGAACGAGTTACTGCTCTAAATGACTTAATGGGAAGTCCAAGTGGCAGAAACTTCTACTTACTAGTACTTTTATGTCTCCTTCCAGCACAAAGTATGGCCTTATCTGTGGAGAGAACACTGAGGTGGAGTTGTGTTGAGGTGATGCATCCAACCACCTTGGCTGGAGTGACTTCTTTCCCAGACAAATTGTGGATGCCTCATCCTTGGAAGTGTTAAAGGCCAGGCTGGATGGGGCCTGGAGCATCCTAGTCTGGTGGGAGGTGTCCGTGCTCAAAGCAGGGGGGTTGGAACTTGATGATCTTTAAGGTCCCTCACAACTCTAACCATTCTGTGATTCTATGATTCAGGGGGAAAACCCCAAGGGCTTTACAGCAGCCTTGCTCTAAAAAGGAAGCCTAGATCCTAGCAAGTTCTCTACTCCACCAAATCCCAGGTAGCACACTGCAGAGCTTCACTTCCTTGCACGTATCTTGGGACCTAAGCGTCCTGAGCCCAGGACTCAGAATGGCTGGAACAGATAAGCATAGCGACAGCATCCCTTCTCCTCCCCAGGGCTTACAACCACAACACTGCAGCCAAAGCTGGAAGCCCCTTGCTCTTTTTAGCATGGTGGTGGAATTTGCCTTCTACAGTAGGCGATGGCACAAGCTGCCAGCAGCAGCTGTGACCCCTGCAGTGCGGTTACCCATGGGGCTGTACAGTTAGCTGGAGGGGTGCAGCGGCTCTGCACGCTGTCTCGGAGCTCCTGGTCCTACGACTGCCTTCTCCAAGGGCTTAGCACAGGGCACTGATTCCACTTGAGCTTTTATGTTGTAAAGTCAAACTACTAATCATCTCTAAACTGCACACGCAGTAATGGGAACAAGCCTCCACGGTGTGGACCGTGACGCAGAGTGCCAGATCAATGCCCCGTTCCTCAGCCGTGGACTACCAGACAGCCCCTACCTCTGCAACGGGGAGGGGATGTCGTTAGAACCAGAATACTGCTCTAAGCAGCAAATTCTGCTCTTTCATCCCTCGTACCCTGCACAGGGAAAATTGTGGCTAAGGCAGGCCCAGAAAACCCAAACAAGGGTTACTGTTTCTTAAAAATAAGAAGACACGTGGCAAAAAGGAATGTGGTGCTATTTTCTACTTAATAGGAAGCGTGAATGATGTCTCTTGGCTCTCAGACGTTTCATCCTATATTACCTTCAGAAATCATACTCATGCTTGTACCTGCTTCTGTATTCTCTTAGAATCATAAAAATCCTAGATATTTACTTTAAAAGGATTTTAAAATATTTCATTTACACTTTACTGTGTGAAGAATTACTTATTTAAACTTGAACAGATGCAAAGGAGTAAAAGAGCAAACATTCATAGCAACATTAAGGTTCTGGCTTCCTGGCATTGAGGATGTTGACAAATACAAGCAGAAGCCCACCTGGACATATCTGATTCCAAGACAACTTTTCATTTTAATTTCAGAAGGGTGAAAAGCAGAAATTTCATTTTAAAGAGTTCAGATTCAGAAGTTTGTATCCTGACAAATACGGAACTCCACCAGATTGTCTTGCAAAAAGAAAATGCTGAAAAAACCTCCACTAATCCAGGTCAATTAAAATATCTTTTTCCCAAGAAACACAAATTTGTTTAATTTTTATTTCTGCCACAGGACTTCTTAAATTTTCAAATTAAGTTATATTACAAGTTAATTCTTTCCCCTGAAAGTACCTTATGGTGCATTCCAGCATTGTCAGTATTATTTTTCCCCTCTACTAGCAACGTTAGTGACTTTCATATCATTTTATAAAGTGTTTCTCTTACAGCCAAGCTTCACATTTGAGCAAAGTTCATTAACTCCTGATTAGCTCAAATGTCCTTGGATATTTTAAAGTGACCCAGCATTACTCTTTGCATTCAACTAATAATGTAACTTCTCACATCAGTTACACCTTTAAGACTCCTTTTACTCAAGAATGTTTTACTACATTAAAAAAAAAAAAGTATCACAGGTGACAATATTAGGAAAAAAGCATTTGCCTAATCATAGGAGTTTTAAAAAACATATATATACATTTTTTTTATTATTGCTGTTTATTGTTTCCACACCTGCAGTCCAGTTACAGTCCAGGTTTGCACGTACCAAGTTAGTGATTGCATTTACCAGCGTTGAATTGGCGTGCTACAACTGAAGGGAGTATAACTAAAGGAACCCTGGAGTACAGACTGAGGATCACTACTGCCTCCACTTGCTCTAAAAGGAACACCACTGGCAGCTGACGATATCCAGAAAAGAGTAATTCCTGTATGCCCGAACGTCCAGCATTTCAAAACAAGGTATAACGATGCTACTCACCAGCATCATGAGAGGATGGCACTGAGAACATAAAGCTGTTTTCAAGTACAGTCTCCAGCTTGCTTTTGGAAACACAAGACAATGTTGACATCTACCTCTGCCTTCCATTAAATGAGATCATTGTAAACAAGGAAATAAGAAGGTGCCTCTTTTAATGTCCTGGAGCGTGTCCAGAGAAGAGCTACCAAGCTGGGGAGGGGTCTGGAGAACAAGTGCTATGAGGAGAAGCTGNGTGTAGGTGGGTTTTGTGGGGTTTTTGTGGGTTAGGGGGGCGGGGGGGATTGGTTTTGTTTTGTTTATGGTTGGACTCAATAATCTCAAATGTCCCTTCCAACCATGAAGCTTCTGTGATTCTGTAATATGACCGTCAGCACCAGTGGCTGGCTGCAATCAGCAACTACGTGTGAATTAACAAGAGGAACCTAGAGGATGGGGATCTGGGTTTGCTTGGTTGGGTGGTTGTTTATTTTTAAGAAGATGTGGGACAAGCTTTCCTGGTTTATCTCCCCAGGAGGAGTCTATGCAAAGAGAAACTAGGTGCTAAACTGCCTTTAGCAGATGCTCTGGAATAAAATCTGGAGACATGTTTCCCAGTCAAGCTCGGGAAGTTCAAGTTCAACTCCCGTTACCTGCTATGGAATGTATTACTTTTGTCTACATTAAGGTTACGTTTAACAAATAATTCAGAACAACGTAGATCTTTTTTAGTTTTTTTTTTCATGCTGGGAGAATTAGCAGGTGACTCAACAGTAGGTAGGCCCCATATTAGTTGTGTAAACCAGAAAGAACTTCACTTAACTTACTGTAATTACACCTGCATGAGGGTAGTATGAAGTGAGTCAGTCCCAGTACAAGAAGGCTGCTGGAGCCAAATGGAAATAAAACAAATAAGAGTTTTAAAAATTGTTTAGTTTTGATTGCTACAACACATCTAAGTGGTGGGCACGATTAAATTTCTGGCTCAGATGAGACGAAGTCAACAAGAGAGTTGAGCCCGCTCTTGCAGTACCTGCTCTCCTGGAGCTGAAGGAATCCTTCATGTGGTCAGAGGAACAGCACAGCGAAAAATGAGGACAGACGTTTGAAGGCATTCAAGCAGCAACAAGATACAGAGCTACCCACAGCTCTACAGGACCTGATTCCCATTGCAGTAACAGATGCACCAAACTTCTCTCTGTACTTCAATGCCCGTCAGGTTCTTCACAGCTAACAAGCTGTTCCCAGGGTTATGTTTCTACCTAGTTCTGGTAGAATTCAGTATTTAGAATTGGAATTTTCTATTTAATTCTGCTGCACCCTCAGGCCAATCGCTTAGCTTTTATTTCCCCTTCAGACTCTTTTCCATTAGCTGGTTAGCTAATGGATGGTCTGCTAATGGATGGCCAGCTGGTTAGCTAATGGATGGTTAGCTAAAGCAACCCTCTCCGGGGTTGCAGCTGTAGCTACATGAAGTTTTCCACATCATTTTAAGACACTGGGGCATAACTTGGAAGCCAAGTACCACTACTTTTCAGTTGCAAAATGCTCCCACCCTTCCTGTGTATCTAGAAACCCAGAGAGGAAGAGAATTTAATAGAAACACACAAAACCTGTGTCTGACTTTGGTACTGAGGTTCTCAGGCCTTACTCTTCTGAGGGAGGTGAGATAAAGCACTGAGTGGGTACAGAGAGGAGTGAGGGCAGAACTGGGGGAATTAAGTAGCTCTGCCAACTGCTCTGTTTTTGCTCCATAATCATACAACTCCGAATATCAGCTACGAAGATTAATTGCTCTTTCACTCCTACACAGCCTCTGAAGAATTACCTAAACCACTTAAGTTGTTTTTACTCGTAACAGTGGCTTGGTTAGCACAGTGTTATTCCACATTTATTCCACAGGGTTTGGTATTAATGGCATCTTTTCAGTACATGGAGTAAAACTGTGGGTGCTGCAGGAGGATCTTTGTCTAAGTTCATCCCTGGAAATTTATACTAAAATCTGAAAGTTAACGAGCATCGCATTTTGCTCACGCTCTGCTGCTAGAGACCAAGTGTCATCTCTGTCCTTGGTAAGGTCTCTGAAGGCTCGTAACTTGAGTACAGTGACCAGCCTTAGGCCACCAGCTAAGGAGTGTGTGGATAACACCCTGAGGTGAGTGCAGGTGACGCTTTTCAGTGAGTTGATCATAGAATCATAGAATGGTTAGAGTTGGAAGGGACCTTCAAGATCATGGAGTTCCAACCCCCCTGCCCTGGGCAGGGACACCTCCCACCAGACCAGGTTGCTCCAAGACCCATCCAGCATGGACTTGAACCCCTCCAGGGATGGAGCATCCAAACTTCTCTGGGCAACCTGGGCCAGGGTCTCACCACCCTCACAGCAGAGAATTTCTTCCTGAGATCTCATCTAAATCTCCCCTCTTTCAGTTTAAAGCCGTTACCCCTTGTCCTGTCACTCCGCTCCCTGACAAAGAGTCCCTCCCTATCCCTCCTGTAGCCCTCTTCAGATACTGGAAGGCTGCTCTAATGTCTCCCTGGAGCCTTCTCTTCTTCAGGCTGAACAGGCCCAGCTCCCTCAGCCTGTCTTCATAGGAGAGGTGCTTCATCCGTCTGAGCATCTTTGTGGCCGTCCACTGGACCCATTCCAACAGTTCCATGCCCTTTCCATATTGAGGACACAGTACTTCAGGTGGGTTGTGCATGAAAGCAGAGCAGAGGGGTAGAATCACCTCCCTGACCCTTCTGGCCACGCTTCCTTTCATGCAGCCCAGGATGGGGTTGGCTTTCTGGGCTGCCAGTGCTCACTGCCAGCTCGTGTTCAGCTTCTCATCCACGAGCACTCCCAAGTCCTTCTCCTCAGGGCTGCTCTCCAGCCATTCTCCGCCCAACCTGCATCTGTGCCTGAGATTGCCACGTCCCAGGTGCAGGACCCTGCTTCCCAGCTCAGGAATGCCAAGTGCCACAAGCCTGCTGCGATGGCCAAGTCACCCAGTGTTGCAGCTGAAGCTCAGAATCAGCACTCATAGTGGCTTAATCTAACACATAGTGTTTTGCTGGGGCATTGCAATGGGTTCAGAAGGCACACACCGTTGGTCAAAGCACTTTAGCAAGCCTGAGAAATCTTTTGAAGTCCTTAAAACTCAGTGGCCTCTGCTCTCCTCTTTGTACCACCAGCTGACAACACACGGACCTGACTCTAACGCTGTGTCTGCTTTCCATCCGGATACATGCTTCTTCAGGAGAAATGACTTTTTAGGGCAGCAAGAGACTATCTAAAATGAACAGTAGCAGTGGGTTATGAAGATACTGCCCCTCTTCCACCCTGCACAGCACCCTGCCGTGGGTCAGCACCCTCAGCACGGCTGGTGGGCACCAGTGCATCCCTGGGCATTGGCTGCTTCTGGGCAAAGTTCAGCTTTTTGGGCTTAAACTGCCAACCACGGTGGCTTTGAGCAAAGACACCGGGTCTCATTCTGCCATCTCTGCGGAGGAGGCAGGGAGGCAAAAGAAACTACCAGGACATGGACTCTTTCAACTGACGCAGCTTTGCCAGCGCTTGCCAGCCATACCCTTATTTGTGTCACCCACATCAGTGCCCATGGTCAGAGCTACACACAGAGAAAGGGAACTCCTGCCTGAAAAGGAACATTTTACAAATGCTGCTTCTTCAGGGGAAGCACACTTGTTAAAGAAAACAGTTGTCACAAGCAAATACTTAAAATGAGTTATTCATAGTCTTGAGGAGAAAGAGGGACTTCTCCTCTTTCTATATTTAGAAGCTTTATAAATAGCATGGTGAGGGTGTGAGTGGGGGCTTAATCATCCTGTAACAAGAGCGCCCAACAATGTCTGTCCTTCAGTACTGGAGTCCCACCACGGCGGTAGCTGGTACAAGCTGGGGCTTCCCAGCTCGTTCAGAAGCGCAGAGAGAAAAAGCCACCTTACTGGGATGAAACATCTACCTCGTATCATGCACATTCTCACGGGTTGTTTTCTCCTTTTTCCTTCCCTTCCCTTCCTTTTCCCTTCCCTTCCCCTTCCCCCATCCCTTTCCTTTCCCTTCTCCTTCCCTTCTCCTTCCCTTCCCCTTTCCCTTCCCTTTCCTTTCCTTCCCTTCCCTTTCCCTTTCCCTTTCCCTTTCCCTTTCCCTTTCCCTTTCCTGCCAAAAGCTGGGCTTCTGACATTAGGATAGGTGTTAAGATAACACTACCAAAAGCCTGTGATGATGATGAACATTCCAACCTGAATGATTCTATGATTCTATGATAAGCGATGAAGTTTGGCAAAAGACAAACAAATCTGTCTGCAGGTCAAATGTGGAAGATTCTTCCTGCTCTTTTGCTACCCATCACTGAATCTGTGGTTTTACTGAATATGTCGTTCCTTCCTTTTTCTGTAAAAGCCAACTGTATTTCATGTTTATTATTGTTGTCCTCAAATCCTTCCAGCTCATCAGCCCAGAATCCCCAAGATTCCCCTCAATGGCCACATCTCAGCAGGAGAATTAAGAGCATTTCCCAGCTCCCAAGCCCAGATGCCCTGTCTGGCCATACCATGGTGGCACAGCAGTTCTTACCAGCCTCCCCCCACGCATCACACCCCCAGCAAGAGGAGAGAAGGCTGGGGGGTTCTGATCAAGCTAGATTTTCTGACTGATGGAATCACTTAAATGTAAAATCTTCTCTCCCAGCAGCTCAATATTCTGAATCACGCAGTGCATTACCAATTAATTGGCATCATCACAGGATTAGTGATGCATTTACATTACGCTACCAAAGCCTATATTAATTAGCCATGTATAAATCAATTCACAAAACCCCACTCTCACAGTGCAGGCTATGGACCAGCACTCGTCAAAGCTCAGGATCCCACAGGAGCCCCAACCAGAACTCAGAAATACACTGAGATGGCCAGGCTGGGTTTTTAATTCCTTAATCAAAACAGGAAGACCAGCTTACTTGCCTTACTCATTCCCTAGTCAATAATTAAAGAAAACCCAAAAAACAAAAACAAAGAAGAAATTATTTCTTCTCGCTTCCACATGGGCTGTTACCAGAATACTGTGCTAAGTTAAAAAGAATACAATCACAGAGACCAGTGACAGCAGAGGAGGAGAAAAGATGGTAAGAGGTGGGTGAGGAAAGAAGAAAAGATTTCAGGTGGTACTTGAAATTTGATGGAGGGCTCATGTGGGATTTTTAGAAAACAAGAGGAGTCATTTCAAATTGGACCCTGAACTAAATGGGGACACAGTGAAATCACAACAGGATGGAAAAGTCACTTGTCTCATTTTAAGTAGATTAGAAGAGCCTGAGTGCTCTGAAGCACGGGCAGATGCGGCGCAGGCGTACAAAGACAAGAAATGTTCACAACTTGAAAGAGGTACAATGAGGCTGGTAGAAACAGAGACAACAAGAGAGTTGCGAGGCACAACAGATTCAAGCTGAAAAAGTAGGGGAAAACATTTACATCTTGGAAACAAGAAGTATTGCTATCAAGTGGAAATGAAGCTTGAGCTCAATTCACTATCAGTAGAAAACACACATAAATAATTCCAGACGAGAAAATATCCTCATTGATTTTGCCCAAGAAAAATGCTATTTTGACACGTTTTAGTTCATGTGGCTGACTGCTGGATTTTACCAGTCTAGCTACTGAGTTTTCTAAACAACTGGGCAAAAAAGAAACTTACAGCTTCATCTCCAGAACGGATTTCAACGATCAGGATATCCAAACGTCCTTGTGATGGCAAAAGGTGACAGCAAAGCAGAGGCAACGCAAGAGACATCAGCAGGGTTCTTACCTGTGGATTAACAACTAGTTTCCCACTTGCTCATTTCTGGGGAGGTCTAATGCAGTTACAGAGCCCATGTGAAGGACAGCTGGAGAGGAGAGATGTTTAAACTCTCATCTCTGTGAGGAATGTCTTCAGCAGTACAGCTCAAGGTAGCTGCAATCCCTTCTTTGCCCAGTTAGTAAAAAGTAGACAGAGCCTGGAGGTGTTACAGGTGGGTACTACAGACGTGATTGGAGCGGAATGACATTACTGATGCTATTACACTATATGTTCTGATGAGCTTATATGAGCTGATGACCTTAAATTGCACTCGAGTCCAAACTGTTCACACAGCTAGAGCACTGGGCACCAATTCCCTAGCAAAGCAGGTATTCAAGTACGGGGAAGGGGAAGGAAAAAGGGAGAAATGGAGGCGGCAAGAAGGGAGTCACTTGCAAGTTGCTCCTGCAGATAATGAAGATAAAACCTACTTGACCTAATTGACTTTGGGCAGGAGGGTTGGGTAGGACCCCATACAACTATAATCTTACTATTCAAGTATTAGCATAAGAAATTTATGAGTTTAAGGTATTTTCTGTTCAGATGACACAAAAATCATAGGATCAGAGAATCACAGAATTATTCAGCTTGGAAGAGACCCTTGGGATCATTGAGTCCAACCATCAGCCCCACTCTAACAAAGTTCTCCCCTACACCAGATCCCCCAACACCACATCTCAACCACTCTGAAACACACTCAGGGATGGGGACTCAAACACCTCCCTCGGCAGCCTCTTCCAGGGTCTGACCACTCTTGCTGGCAAAAATTCTTTCTTGATGTCCAGCCTAAACCTACCCTGTTGCAGCTTGAAGCCATTCCCTCTCCTTCTATCGCTAATTCCCTGTGAGAAGAGACCAGCACCAACCTCTCTACAATGGCCTTTCAAGTAGTTGTAGAGAGGGATGAGGTTTCCCCTCAGACTCCTCTTCCTCCAGCTAAACACTCCCAGCTCCTTCCATTGCTCTCCATGACATTTATTCTCCAGGCCCTTCCCCAGCTCCGTTGCCCTCCTCTGCATTCACTCCAGCCTCTCGACATCTCTCTGGTGTTGAGGTGCCCAGAACTGGACACAAGACTTCAGGTGTGGCCTCCCCAGTGCTGAGTCCAGGGGGACAATCACCTCCCTACTCCTGCTGGTCACACTATTCCTCATACAAGCCAGGATGCCATTGGCTTTCTTGGCCACCTGGGCACACTGCTGGCTCATGTTCAGCCGCTTGTCAGCCAGAACCCCCATGTCCTTTTCTGACAGACAACTAATGAGAACGATGACCTCATGACTTCGTTCAGCTTCATTTCAACAAAGGGCAATCGTGGCTCACTCATACTTCAGTAAACAGCATCTGCCATCAGAAGATGCAAGGTAACTGCTGTGGATCTTTCCACCACACAGTATGTCTACCAAATGAGGAGAAAAAGTAGCAAAGGAGAAGTTTACTTAATTCGTCTACATTGAACATTGTACATAGAGGAAGGTTTTGAGCAAGACAGTCTGAGGTGCAAGGATCTGCAGGGAGCCCTGGGAACCCCATGAGGACAACTGAGTGCTCCAGCTTTGTCACCAAGTGAGGTTTAGAGTAAGACCAAATCAGAAGGGTAAACTCAAACTCAGTACTGCAACTGCCCTGTACTGGGCAACAAACTGGACTGGGATTTTCATGTGTTGCCATCATAACTACAAAAGAAGTAGCAAATGTTGTTCTAAAAACTTCTAAAAATGTTTCATTGCTGTGGATTTTGTGCAGAGCCAGTACAATGAATGAAACCTTGAGGTTCTTTCTCTATATTTCTTCAGTTTTCCGTCACTCCTCAGGAAAAAAAATCCAAACAACCAAAAACTTAAAGAAAAACAACCCTAAACCCCTGCCATTGCAGTTGGCGTGGATTTAGCTGAAGAAAAATATGAAGTAAAAAGTAAAATGGGTCTGTTTCTGAAAATATAACACTGAAAAAAACCATGATCTGCTGCTCATTCTGCTTTTTCTTAGTACACAACAAGCAAAGTCTCCTGTGCTTCACACATCATATTCTCAAGAAAAGCCTGTGCTCACAAAAATCTAGTTACAGGAAAGTATATTTCAGGAAAATGAAGTCCTGAGCTCTGAGACGAATACGGAGCAGTTCTCAGTATTCATGCTGGGGTGTTTTCAAATAAAAATGAAGAAAAGGACTGCCAAATCCCCACACCGCATGACCTCTGTCTACACGTTATTTGAAAAATACACAGAGTCTGCCCAAGTGTTGCTTTCTAGCTGGCCGCTCCAGACTGACTTACTGACTGACTGAAATTAGTCAAAGGTGATGACCTGCAAAGCACCGGATGGGTGGTACGTCACCGTGCCTGCTCTGCTGCCTCTCCCACCGGAGGAGACTGCAGCACTTTGTGCACAAGGGGATAGGGAAATTGGGATCAGAGGGGCCAGGGAGGGAAGCGTGCCTCCCCACCCCCCCCCCACCCCGAGGCTGCTCTCAGCGTAGATGATGTGCTTCTCAAGGCAGCAGTGACCTCCGCAAGCGGGATGTCGCTTCCGTGCTATTACAGCGTCTCAGAAAAGGGAGCACGTACGCAATCTTTCCTGTGCGCTTTTTAGGTGTATCCTGTTCGTTTTCCTAAGAAACGAGCTTGTGAAAATGAGTCGTTATCCACAAGGAGAGTACAAGGGAACAAGCTCCTCTTGGAACAATGCTAAGCAGAATTTTGCAGAGCACGTACATGGACAATACTAATGTATCGTATACACTGGAAGCAAGTAATAAATACCCTTTAGGGGGAATTCCATTCTCCCCAGTGGGAAGAAGCTGTTAAACCCTGGAAGAAACAAAGATTAAAACTTATTTTAATCACTGCTACTATGCAAAACGAAGATATTCAGATTCTGCAGGAGCCAAACAGGCAGCCGTCCAGCTTGTTTCATGCAGGGTGGCTCTGTGCTTAGTTACAGCGAGCACGACGAGCAGGAGAGGGGGAACCATTCTCCATACCCCGGATTAAATATCAAGACAGGAAACACAGACTGGAATTACATCAAACCGGACAAGCCGCGTGCGTGAAGTCACTAAACAAATCTGCATCTTGCCCTAAGCTCTAGTAAATCTATCAGACCGTTGCTTGTTATTGTTTCCCCCTCCAACCTTCCTCCCCCCGAACACTGCCCACCCCCTCTGTCTGCTACTAGACAGCTGGTCTGACGCAGAATTCTAAATCTCATGCTTTTATGCCAGGCCCTCTCCTGACTCTAGGTTACAAGCTGAAACACTCGGATTACTGTTGAACAAGCCTAAACACGGGGTGAAAAAATCAGTGCACAAAGATGCAGTATTCCCTTTGCAAAAGAAGGTCCACTTCCCCATCCCCACTCCCCAACCACCCCCTCCCAGTAGTGTCTTAAAATTCTGCAATCCTTTTAGTGACACCGCTCTGGGTAATGAGTCAGGACTGCTATCAGGACAGTGCTTTCCCATTAAGGTACCAGTTACAGAATCACAGAGTCTTCAAGGTTTGAAAGAACCTTGGAGATCATCAAGTCCAACCATAAACAAATAAACAAAAAAAACACACAAAAAGGCCCACCACAACAACCACCATCACACCCCAGAAACTCAGCCACTAGACCATCCCCTCAAGTGCCACGTCTACACCTTTCTGAAATCCCTCCAGGGATGGTGACTCCATCACCTGCCTGGGCAGGCTGTTCCAGTGCCTGACCACTCTCCCAGTCAAGTCATTCTGCCTCAGATCCAGTCTAAACCTCCCCTGCCCCAACTTCAGACCATTTCCTCCGGCCCTGTCATGATTCCCTTGGGAGAAGAGGCCAACACCCTCCTGTCAGGGAGTTGTAGAGGGCAAGGAGGTCTCCCCTCAGCCTCCTCTCCTCCAAAGTAACCATGCCCAGTTCCCTCAGCTTCTCCTCATAGCACTTGTTCTCCAGACCCCTCCCCAGCTTGGTGACTCTCTTCTGGAAACACTCTAGCCCCTCAATGTCCTTCTTTTAGTGAGAGACACAGAACTGAACACAGCCCTCAAGGTGATGCCTCACCAGTGCCCAGTACAGGGGCACCATCACTTCCCTGCTCCTGCTAGCCACTGTTTATGACCCAGGTCAGGATGCTGGTGGCCATCTTGGCCACCTGGGCACACAGCTGGCTTATGTTGACCTGACCACCAACACCTCCAGGTTCTTTTCTGCCAGGCAGCTCCAGACACTCTGCCCCAAACCTGTAGGGCTGGCAGGGAGCTTGTGTGACCAAACCATGGCACTTGGCCTTGTTGAACCTCATCCCATTGGACTTCGCCCATTGATCCCACCCATCCAGGTCCCTCTGTTGAGTCTTCTTACCCTCAAGCACTACTTATTAGCCACTCTTAGGAAAAAGCAACATTTAAACTTCTCATGAAGAATCAATGCTCTTTCTGGGCTACCCAGCACTCTTGTTTCTCCAGGAGCAGAGACATTACAGAGGGAAGTCACCTGAACAATGATGGGCCTCTAAGACAGCCAGAAGAAGCCTGTTTGCAGAGGAAAAGTGGTTTCATGGAGGGCCTTATCCTCAAAATTGCTGGTTGCAGCAGGGTCAGCACCTTCACCAGACTTCCCGCTACTCTGCCAACAATGTTTCTGTATCACTACAATGTTATTTTCTGCAGAGTGAAGAACGTTGCCCATCTTTCCTTCCTCTGCCTGCTCCAGGCATGAATTCCACGGGTGTAATGGCGCACAGCTGGCTCCACAAAATTAGGTACGAGTGAAGGAAGAGAGGAAGGCAGACAGGGAGAGAGGGGGCATCCGCCAACATCTGGAGCTCGGAAACACTGCCCTGTGGTTTCCACGTGAGAATTCCTCACCACACGAGGGAAACTTTGGGCGAGGGAACTGGGACAGAGAAGCGGGTGGATGGGGACCGGCGTTGAGTGTGCACACAGAGCACGGAGGAGGTTGTGTGAGATTTCTGTTCCTTAAGGCCCTACTCCATGCTGTCACCAGCTGTCTCACAACCATCTAGATGCCACAGCAACCATGAGCGGGGGTGGTGTCTTCAGAAGCCTCAGATATGAACAAGTGTTTAAATAAGCAAGTCCTGTCCTTTCCACATGCCAGGTGCCGTGGTTGCGACAGTGATTCCAGTTCTGAGGAGTTAGGCTGCTGTAAGGGAGGAGCCAAGTTTCCCGCCTCTGGCCCAGAAAAGGAGCAGATCTTCCCCTATAAGGTAAATAGGTAATTGAAAATGCAATCTGATGTCTCGTAGATGGTGAGTCTAGAAGGGACCATTATGGAAATTTCCTCCGAGTTATTGCGCAAATTTGCTTAACTCGAGAATTGCATTCTTTACCATTTGCAAGAAGATATCTTCACTGCAGTCAAGCTAATTAGAAACATGTCTTCTAGAGATGGCGTTTATACAATAGCCTTTCTCCGCAAAGCACTTTAAAGACATTCTCTGCACGACATGAATGACTTCATCTATACATCCAGCCAAACTGCATCCAAATCCGTAGGCTCTCCCTGCACCTGCATGTTTCAGAGGGGAAACTTCCCCAGTGCAGAGAGGGGAAGGAAAGGTGACTGCCCAGACACCGCTAGCAGGAACGCGGGGAGTGAGAATTTTGGCTGTCATTACAAGAACATGGCCAAGATACCAAAGTAGGTTCCCCTAAAGAAATGAAGCAATGGCCTCCTGAAGAAGAGACCCTCGTTCACCCCAGCAGACACCCATGCAGAAGGCAGCACAGCGCAGTGCAGCATCTCTAACTGGAAGCATTCCAGCAGCACCCAGGCTCCCCTGCAAGGTCTCCCATTAGACTTTGAGCAAGGCAGGAAAAGACTGTGCTACAGGTCAGGTGGCGTCTTCAAATAAAGGCAGCCCTTCTCCTTGTGATTTCCAGCAAAACTACAACTCCTACATGACCTGCATGAATGTTGTGCTACGAGCTATTTCAATCTGGAAGTGAGTAAATCTAACAAGTGTTTACAGGTAGGAAGCTGAAGAACTCACAGGACTATCTCCTTCAACAACAAGCAACCAACCTCTCTCTGGTTCTCCTCTCCATCCTTTTTATGAGTCAGTCTGCTCTTTTGTAGATGATCTCCCAGTTCTACCCTCCCAGTCTCAATCCTCCCCACCCCCGCTCCAGTTTCTCTCCTTCCACTTTTCAAGCATGTTTGAAAAAAGAGTTCTCCCATCTGAGTGTAGCTGTCTCTACTGCACCAGTATGTGCATCGGAGCTTATTTAAATGGTGTATTCAGACTCTTTGCTTAGCAGAAACCAGTAACTGCTTACTGCTAGTGGATCCCAGCAAACCAGCTGCTCCACGGGAGGCATGGGAGGAAGTGTGATCTGGGCATCGTTCACAGCAACCACCCGAACTGCTCTGCCTTGCGAGGAGGTTTGTGCTCTACTTCTGCTCCTTTGCCCTTGGACACTTGCTGTAGCTTGTGCCACGCGCTCCGCAAGGGCTCCCTGCGCGCCACAGCTGCAGCTCCAGGGCTCAGAACAGCCTTGCCTTAGCTTATAAAAATCACACAGATCTTGTGCTTAATTTGTGCTAATCTTAGTGATGAAAAAGAGATTTCCGCCAAGCCAGGATTCATACACCAGATGGATATTGTGCAACTTTCTGTCTTGGCTAGGAGTTTTGTGCACGAACAGTGTCTGTCCCTAGGAGTGTAAGAAATCCCTCCTAAAGTGATGACACAGACCTACCAATAGCCATTCAAAGTGTCACATTAATAACAAAATTACTTCACAGCTAGACAGATATGGAAGAAAAGCATGGAATTTATAATACATGTCTATATGCATTAAACTGTCTCCTACATATCTCTCTCCAAGAAGGATTATGACAATCCTCTCCCACTTCATGCCTCAGCTCACATGGACTTCTTTGCCCAGTGTCACCAATGGCCAGGCACAGAGGTGCTTCCAAAGAAGGCAAGGCAGATTGCTGTGACATGGACCTGATGGAGCGGGTCCAGAGGAGAGTCATGAAAATGATCAGAGGGTTGGAGCACCCCTTGGAGCAGCCCTATGAAGACAGGCTGAGGGAGCTGGGGTTGTTCAGCCTGGAGAAGAGGAGGCTCCAGGGAGACCTAAGAGCAGCCTCCCAGTACCTGAAGGGGGCTACAGGAGAGATGGGGAGGGTCTGTTTCCAAAGACCTGCAGTGACAGGACGAGGGGCAATGGCTTCGAGCTGGAGAAGAGCAGCTTTAGATTGGACATTAGGAATAGGTTCTTTACTCTGAGGGTGGTGGAGCATTGGAACAGGTTGCCCAGGGAGCTGGTGGAGGCCCCTTCCCTCGAGATATTCAAGGGGAGGCTCGAGGAGGCCCTGGGCAACCTGGTCTAGTTGGGGGTGTCCCTGCTGACTGTGGGGGGGTCGGACTAGATGACCTTTGGAGATCCCTTCCAGTCTGGACCATTCTATGATTCTATGACATGAACTGGAGTCCTTGGCAGAGACACAGCTTTTCAAACATCCTCCTGCCAGCCACGTAGAGCTATGGCTCTCTGACAGCTCTTCACTCCCCATTTCTCGTCTGGGAAAATTAAAAAAATCCCCAATGTGGACATTACCAGTTCTTTAGAGGAATTCTGACACCACTGAAGTCAACCGGCTGAGTTTATCACATTCTGTTTTCACCAGGCTCTGAAGCTATGGCAAAATTTTAATCCTGGTTGCTTTGTATTTATAATCACACCTTTAAAATGAATCTGCTTTTCAACTACCCAAGACAACCGCAGACAAATTTTGCAGAGGTCTGCAGCAGTTCTGAGCCTGCTGGAGGAAGGACTATTGCTCAGCTACAATTCAAATTAACACCGTAGGAGAAAATTTTGCACAGTCACAGGGCTGAACAACTTTTCTCAAGTCATTAATTATTTGGAAAACTTAAACAAAGAGAAAAAAATGCTCCAAAGACCTCCAAATCCAGGAACTGGATTCCAATTTCAGCCCTGCAAAGGCGATGGTAGCAATGAGGTCACTCACTCCAGTATTTACAGCATAGTTCAGAAGATCAAAACCAGCCTTCCCAGTCCAAACAAGCCCTTCTAGAAGACCTCCCCTTCATCCAATTCCCCAGTGTTTTGAGAGCAATTCACATCTGTAAAGGGAAGTTTCACAGCTGCTATAGTGTTTTAATGGGTCAGCCCCAGCAAGTTAACCTGTCCTCCCTCCTCTACCACTCAGCACCAGTCAGACCATTTCTAGTATTTTGAAGGGGCTGAAGTGATTTTTTGATGCAACAAGACAGGAGAGAATGGAAAAGGAAAACGTCATGTGAATTGCAGGAAGAAAAAGAAAACACCCTAAATAAAAATCCTTTCAAGGACTGAGTTGGGTTTAATATAGTGTTTGAATCCACCAAAAGCCAGCAGATTAGGAGATGAGCTGGCCTCACAGCCTTTAAAACGCGCACACACACACACACAGAGGATTTTTCAGCACTGCCTTCCATCAGGTTTTATTTCTTTCTGTGTGGACTTCTATCCCACCGAGGCAGTTTTAAGAAAGAATTCCAGACAGAGACTCTTAATTTCCCTTTGACCCGAGGTTTAAATTCATCTTCCCCAAAATAACTTTTTTCATATCCTTGTTTCCTATGCAGGATTGAAAGCTTTATGCAGTGATATTTGAAAAGCACTGAATTTAATATTACAAAGGGAGCCCCCTTCTTCCACAACTCACTGTGGTCTCCTTTTTATGACTGCTGAAATGAAAATTGCTTTTTGGGCTGCAAGTATGATTCATGTGTACTACCTCCAGAAGAATAAAAGCTCTTTTATTATTATGGCAAAAACTAGAGAATGTACATTATTTCTTAGTCAACATTTTAGTATTAAGCATGAAGTCTTCTTTCTTTTGTTACCTACAGGATTCATCTATGATTGAGGATTCAAATAAAAGTCACTGGGTGGAACAAAGTAAAGGAAAGACTGTGGCAAAACGTCCTGCTTTTCTGAATCACTCACCTCCAAACCCTGTACTGTTTAATTAACTTTTTCTGAAGTTGTTGTTCTGCTATTTATTAGAATATATTCTCTCCTCTGTCCACTTGTCAGGCTCAAAATTAGCAGCTGGCAGCACTTTTGTTCCCCTTGCTCTTCCAAGTTCTGTACTGCAGGCCGTAGGAAACAGGCTCTTCAGGGTTAGTCTAATGGTAAAATGCAGCCCGTTTTACCACGAAGGGGAGAATAATAGAATGGATCAACCAGACCCCGAGAATCCGTAAAACTAGTTGAGTCACTCACAGCCACACAGCAGCTCACAGAATCTCCAGGCCACTCTGGAGCACTGCTGCCCCCAGCACGCACCCAGCACCTGCTCAATAACCAGGGAGACCTTTTGAATCCTTCTAAGAATCAGGACAACCTCAGGAAAAGTGAAATTCAGATCTAAGAGGCCCACAGAGAGGTTTCCTGTTGTGGTTCTCTGTCAAATAATCCCTGCCTATGCTCATTAGGAAAGCCAAACAAGAAATTGGGTGGCAGCAGCTGTATTTAAATCTGGTTGAAGGCAGCTCAGTTCTGCTCCCAGGATGAACGGGGCTTCAGTTTAAACCTAGTCCCACAGGAGGCTCAAGAGGACCAGAACCAAAACCAATTCATTTCTCTGGAAATTAATTAGCATGTTCATATCTCCCACTTAAAAACGGTCAAATTTATGCATTTCCCAACAAAGTGGTGCTTTCTGAGGGGGTTTTTAACATCTACTATCTGCTGCCAGCTAAAATATTTGGGACCAAGCCCACTGTGTAGAGAGTGCCTCTGGAACTGAAGGGAGCTCTCTGTTTGTGATGGCCACCTACCTGAAAACAAAGCAGATGAGGGTACAGTCCCTGGCAGAGCCAGCTGTTTTGCATGTGACATTTTTCAACTAAGGAAGCCTAAAAATAGCGTGGAACTTATATACATATGAGACAGGGAAACAGGTAACTGAGTGGTGGCACTCTCAGCACTTGCCAGATCATCTTCAGCCATCAAGGCTCCATGTTTTCCCAGTGAAATCAGTTGCTACTTCACCATCAGTTGTTTCCTTCAAGAGCAAATCTGGATCTTACACAACTGCCTGCATGGGCACCTCCTCATTGTCACGAGGAGACACGGAGCTTTGCAGAGGAAGCTGAGGATACACCCTAAATGCTGAAATATTGTTCAAGATCTACAGCAAAACCATAAAGTTTTCAAAGACACTGATTTACTGGTGTTTCTGTCTTTTTTCCCCACCAAATTTCTTAGACCAATTCTACATTGACAGGGTTGAGAAGGAGAGTCCAAAAAATTAGTTCAAAGTCAAGCATCGCATCTGAGTCACAGTTGAGGGACTGCTGCTGTTTGTAACGTCAACTTCAGCTGGAGGTACTGCACTGAGAATGAAGGGATTTACTATGTGTTTAGCAATTTAATATTATAATCCCAGCTACTGGGAAGAAGGTTAAAGTCCATTTTCTCTTCTCTCCTTCTGTGCCACTTAAAGCATTGCAGGGGCAGCAGCAGGTGTCAGGTATGATGCTGTAACAGCTAAGAACCAAGGTTTTCATTTTTTCTGTATAAAAGCAATGAAAATCAAAACAAAAATATCCCCAAGCTGGGTCTTCAGCTGCTGTAAATTAGCACATCCCTGCTGCAATTAGCAAAGCTCTTTGGATATATGTCCCTCCGTTCTTCAATGCCATCAGATATGACACCCAGTCCTACTGCTGAAAAGAGTTTCCGTTCTTTCTCTGTTCTTGAAAAATGGGGAGGTAACTGAAGCCACTTCATGGAGCTTTAGGAGTCCTAATTGGCAGAGGAGAGTTGAGCCCCACAGCTAGGGCTCCAAGTGCTAGAACAAGAACACTACAACACAGCCACCACTGGTCATACCTCCTTAGAGAAACTGTTACCTTGAAAAGCCTTGCACTAATATTTTAGAATCAGCGCTCCAAACTCTGCTGCTAACGCTGCCCTGTAATGAGTCCCACCTAACCATAATCATTATGTTTTGCAGAGCAGAAGGTCCTGAGCTTACTAGAAGTGAGTTATTGCCAGTCGTAGAGAAGTGGAGGACAGACTCATACGTAACTTCTGCGTAAACAGTGTCCAAGCCTGGAGGTGAACAAGGCAAGCCTGAATATTCAGACTAAACTGAGAAATGACTGCCTTCTGGACAGGATTCATGGGGCAAGGAAGACAGAACAGAGCAAGAGACTCAAGGCCCTTTTTCTGACAGCAGCAGCTACTGAGAGCCAGAAGCAAACAACCAACATGTCCCTAAGAAACACAGTTTCCCGTAGGCTGAGCTTGTCAGCCTTCGTGGGTGAGCATTGCCTGGGAATTAGAGGCCCCGTGTGAGGACACAAACGGACACCCCTGGAGAACAGCAGCAGCCAAGGAACTGAGAAGATCCGCTCCTGAATTAAAGACACACTCAGCAGGAGTGCATCTATACACCAGCGGGATGCAGGGGCGGCTGGCAGCCCATCAGCTGCCAGGTTCGGAGTGTGTCCATGTGCCTGTGGGGACAGGGAGGTATGGAGTGGTGGTGGGGCCACCCCTTGCACCCAGAGGCATTCCTGGGAGGCAGGCAGCCCTCTGGCAGCCAAGAGGGAAAGCCCCGTTAGTGAGACCCCTGAAGGGGTGTGGAGCTGCTCCAGTTTGATTCATTCATGCCGACCATGAAACTCAGAAGCGGGTCCATTTCTGGGAGGTCCCCGCTGCAGGGAACACTAGTGGATTCTTCCCCAGAGAAGATGGGGAAGATGGCTGCACATCTGGCATATGCAGCTGTTTTGCTGGAGGTAAGCTCCTACATGGGAAATGCAGAATAAACCTTTCCCTGACATTCCTGGGCACAATGTAAGAAAAAAGGGCAAAATTGTCAGCTGTCAACTTTCAACGTTTTTCAAACAGGCCAGCTTTTCAAGAGTTTCACACACCTCTAATGGTACCTTCCCAGTAAACAGCATATTCAGAGACCGTTTCTGAAAGTTTATTAATATTATGCCACTAAAAGATTCTTTTCTAAGCTGTGATTAAACCTAAATTAGTATCTAATAGGCCACGTATTAAAACAATGTTTATTTCATAGAACCCTGCTTTGAGTCACCTAAATATTTTGCCACAGACAACTTACTGCCCGGTGAGACAATTTATCACATTCCCTTAAACCCGAGAATACGTTATGGGTCCACTGACTTGACTGGAGACACTGACTGGAGAGCTGGGGAAGGACTCTTTGTTAGGGAGTGGAGTGACAGGACAAGGGGTAACGGCTTTAAATGGAAGAGGGGAGATTTAGGTGAGATACCAGGAAGAAATTCTTTGCTGTGAGGGTGGTGAGACCCTGGAACAGGTTGCCCAGAGAAGCTGTGGCTGCCCCATCCCTGGAGGGGTTCAAGGCCAGGCTGGATGGGGCTTGGAGCAACCTGGTCTGGTGGGAGGTGTCCCTGCCCAGGGCAGGGGGGTTGGAACTCCATGATCTTGAAGGTCCCTTCCAACCCAAACCATCCTATGATTCTCTGATTCTCCTCTAAATTGCTGCATGGAAACATTAAGCCATGAATACGGATACACCAAGTAAAAACATTCCAGTAACGTTATTTCGTTAATATTTTAGCTCATTCTTAAACAATAAAAGCAAAAAAGGCTAAGGATCATGGCCTCACACAAGCAGACTGTCCTGGCCAAGAAGCCATGTGTTAGAGATACATAAGGAAAAGGAGAAAGAAATCCTTCCACTCTCCCTCCTCAGAGGGAATTGCAGCACCTTGTCTGACTCCTACAGCAACACGCGACTGATGTTAAAGCACATGCCCGGCTTCAGCCTCACAAAAACCTGTCCTTCGCACACTCTCCAAACGACCTCCCCGCTCCTTGAAAACACAGCCCCGTGCCCCGGCCTCCAAAGGCCAACCATCCCATGCAACAGAACTGTGTTTTGTTCAACAGTTTTGACAAAACTGTGGGGCTTTTGCCATGTTTTGCACATGGCAAAAAAAGCCCTCAACAGACTTGCTTCAGCAGAAAACACACCACATTAGGGGAGTCTGCAAAGAGCCTCAGCTCAAACCACCCCTTTGCAGCCTTTGGGTTTCCATTCCCTTCAAACCATTAGGCTGAGATGAGGTGAAAATTAAATGACATCACCCAACCCCCCCTGCCCCCTGGAAAAGCCACATACTGCAAGAGGTGATGGATATTGGTTTGCCCGCTGAGAGTGAACAGACCAGCTGGCACCAGGGTTGGCAAAACAGGGAAGAAGTTACCGGAGCTGCCCCAGGTGAAGTCCTGCCAAGGAAATGTCCAACCCAAGGCTGAGCACCTGAGACTCTTCAAATCATCACAGCCCTTCTGGTTTAAGAAGGGTGTCAGTGACCTACTGTGTACCTGCGTGCTGCAGACTGTAACTCCAGGGGCAGATCTCTCCACGAACCTGTATAATGCTGCTCTGGTAGCACTGGTGTGCTTTTTTAACTCTTTCCTGTGTGATGTGTCTGTCAGTGGACCAGAGGCACGGGAGAAAGATGTCTTCAAGCAGTAGTTGATCTCTCCAGAATGAAGCATATTATTTAAGAGTTAATTAAGATGGCTGCATGCATCTGATCGCTCTTACACATATAGGCACACATAAAAACAGACAAGAAAAGCCATGAAACACAATCCCAAACCTCACTTTGTCTAAGTGTATGCCTGTGCTAAAAGCCTCCATATAGTGTCTGGAAATTGGAAGTCTACAGTTTTTAATTCGAGCAGAACACAGCTCGGTTTTCATCTGGCCATCAAGAATTCTACAAGAAACCCCCAACCTGTCTCCACTTTAGGCAAAGAAATCTTGAAACTCAGAAGGAGAAAAGATGTGTTTGTTACGCACGCTGCCAACAGAGAGGGCTATACTGAAAAACAGCCGGAGGTTTAGTTATTACATATCTAGAATAAATCTTAAGGGTTTTGCCAAATTTCCAAAAGGTAGAAGAGAACTTGATGTGTACCATGGAGACGCTGCCTTGCAGCAGGAGAGATCCTGAACTACAGCGCTGCTGAAGAATTATCTATGAACTTCAGGTGGAATCCGAATCAGCATGCTTCTAAACTCCGTTTTAGACAGAAATTCAAGGACTCCTAATACTACAGCATGGCACAGGCTCGAAAAGAAGAGGGTTTGTTGTGTGTGGCTGTTCTATTTGGAAGGCTTACAAGACAGCTGTCTTCTACTTAAGTAGAAGTTCCTTCACAAAACAGGCTTTCTGGAGCGATGCCTTGAAAGAAATGCATATTCATGTACATCTCTTAGACTGCTTGGAGCGCTACAGAAGTTCTGGATATGCTTTACAAATATGGCATCGCTGCTCACACAAAATAACACTCACAGAGCAACTCAAGTTTCACTTGGACCCATTTGTTTTCAGTTATTAGCCTACCCTTTTTATGTTTATTTTGCTTCTGCTGCTTACTAGCCTCCCTGCTCCCTTCCCTTCCCCCCTTCCCTCGAGGGCTGAAATTTTAATAACTCTAACATGTGAGGCTAAAGGAAAAAAAAAAATAAAATCAACAAGCCGTTGTGAACACAGGGAGGATGCAGCTTAACATGGTAATGCTCCTCTTAGCCCTGGCCAAAAAAACGATGGGCAAATAAATGCTTTGCTGCCAGTAATGGATCTTATGTCTGGTAGACAGTATTTTACCAGCTGAGAATCTGAAAAAGATGCCAGACTTTGACTCTAAATAAGCTACGCAAACCCTACACCCTATAAACTTTTACTTTTCTGCAGTGCCAAGTTCCCTTTTTAAGCAGTTACTTTTTTCCTACTCAAGAGGCAGCATCCCATCATTTCATGGCAAGTCAGCCTTAATGCATACATTAGTAAGAACAACCCAATCTGTGAAAGACGAATTTGCTGCCGTTAGAAATGTTTTCCAATTGTGCTTTCTTGCCTGTTTTGTCCTTATTAACCACGTCAGTGCCAGAAATGCTGTAGGTTTACAGAGGAAAAAGTCTTCTGGACGCTGCATCTAAGGGTGAGATTACTGAAAACAGTGGATCCAATTAAGTACCATTCAGGCTAAAACAAAAGTTTTCCAGTACAGCAGCCAAAGTCGTTAGCATCTCAGTAACTGCTTATATCTTACAATGCCTCATTAATGGCATTTCTACATTCCCACCGGAAAACGTTTGTTCAACCTAACAAGCAATTCAATTTAACGGAGGGAGCAAACGGACCTTCTGCTCTGATTAAATCACTGTATTTATGGAGAACAGGTGTGGAAACTCCTGGGAGATTTTGGAGGTACTAGCAAGAAAGCAAAAAGAAAGTCCTACCATAATTTTGACAATGGGAGGAAAGGGGAGAAGGATATGAAAAAAAAAGTACTACTCACAAGCCTCGGAGACGAAGCCAGATTTTCTCTATTTGCTCTGGCTGTAGGTATTTCAGGGAGTTGCTCTCAAATTCTTCGATTTCCTTAGTGGGTGACTCCATAGCTGCAGGTTACCGCTTTGGTTAAAGCTCGGCGAGGACGGATGCTGCCCCCCAACACGCACACAACGCTCCACCTTTAGCACTGCCCAGGAGCGGCCAACATTTTTGGCAGCCACTTCCCCCTCCTCCCTCCCCGCGGGGTGGCGTGAGCCCCCCTCCAGCCCTCAGGTGTGAGTGGGGGGCAGCTGTACCAGCACCCCACCGTCCCGGGGCTGACCCAGGGGATTAGAGGCTCATCTCCAGATTGCAAAACCACAGGGATTTTTATTTTTTTCTTGGGTTTGGGCTTTTTGTTTGTTCCGTTTTGTATTTTGTTGTTGTTACTGTTTCTCCCACTCCCACCCACTCCCCCCCTTTTTTGAGGGGGCATTTTACACAATAAGCCAATTTTTATACAATACAATCAGTAAAGCCAGCTGAGGGATCTTTATCAAGGGAGGAGGGGAGGAAAATTCCTCGCTGACAACTGAGCTGTCTGCACCGGCAGCTGGGCAGCGGGGCGGCTGCGTGGGTCGCAGTGCGTGGGTCCCAGGGCCACCCGCTGCCCCTGAGGTTGCCCCACCGCCATCCCCCCCGCGGCGGCAGCCCACGGTCCCTCCGGGCTCGCTCCCGCCAGCCCTGGCAGGATTTATTATGGGGTTGTCCGTTGGGTTTTTTCCCACCTCCCCACCACTACTACCCCCCCAGCTTACCAGCAGCGCTGCCGACAGGCTCAGAACCTGACAACTGAGGAAAAAGTCGTCTGTCAGCATAGCCCAGGCACAGCTTCTCTCTGCGACTCCCTCTCTCCAGCACACACGCACAAGCACAAGGCAGGCGAGGACGAACGGGCGGTGGGGAGAAAGGCTCGTTCCGATTGAAAAACCCAACCAAGCCAAACCATTTTAAAGAAAGAAAAAAAGAAAGAAAAAAAAAAAAAAAAAGGGGGGGGGGGGGGTGGGGAAGCAGGGGGAGGGAAGGGTAAATTACAGAATTACAGAATTAAAGTGAGAGCGACTCTCACTGCTGGCAAACAGCCATCTGCTTCACTACAGTCAGCCTGCATTCCCCAGAGCCAGCCAGACAGCACGGGCTGTACGGCTTCAACTGGGACAAAACCCACTTTTAAAATAAATAAATGGGTAAAGCACCACTGCCCTAAAACATCCCAAAACACAGCAGGGGAGGTCCACAAACTGAAGAGAGATCAAGCCCAAGACGTTAGTGGCAGGTATGTTGATGCCTCTGAATACGAACCACAAACAATCCATTAAAAGTGAACACATTATTCATAATGCATGAGGCTCGAAATAGGACCTCCAGATCAAGCTGAAGAGCTTTGCACAGGGGAGGTTAAAACCTGGTTCTGCCTCCAGGTCCCCAAAGCACCCCCATACTGACCCCAGCAGGGACCGAGCCACGAGGCGTCCCTCTCTGTGCCCCACAGGGTTCCGGCTGTGGGCAGGAGGCAGGACAGGGATTTCCTTCCTTGCATCCACCCGATCAATCACCTCTCAAACTCTGTCGTGATCCCCTGCCTGCATCTCTTTAGTTCAGGCTATTGCTGTGGTGCTTTCAGCCGAAGACACTAGAGCAGAGGAAAAACAGCTGTCGAAATGCTGTCCTCGCCTTAACGTGTTTTGTCACCTATTATTGCAAAAGTTGCCTCTTGAGAAGCAACTGAGGAGTTTGTGCTGCGAAGAAAGACAGGCTGCAGTCAAAATACACTCGCTGGGGATGATTTCCAGCTCCAGTTGTGCAAGTCAACGCACTGACAATCTGAGCAGCTTCTTCAAATTGAAGAATACTTTAATTAGCCCAACTCGGTGATCTTAAAGGTCTTTAAATCAGCTTTTAGTCACGTAACTTGATTACTTCATAATCCAGACAGGCAAAGTAAATAAAACCAGGCCATCCTCCCTGCACAGAGATTATCCTGCCCCACGGGGGAAAAAAGAAAGAAAAAAAAAGGGAAAATTGCAGACTTACACATCTATGCAAAACCAGTGGGGTTTAGTGCTCTGGGACCTGCTGTAGATCTGTTCCATCTGCCATCCGTAAGACCGCATGTAACTAGGCTCGGGCTCGGAAACTTGGCTGCTAAGTTTGTGCAACAATTTACCAATTGACCCTCTTGTTTCTGCGTGATCAGGAGTGTTTTTCATACACAGGAAAACTAGAAGCCTTGCCATCTGTTAACGCAAAAGGCAGTTTTCACTGGCGATAGGTGACCAGAGTTAAAAAACAGGTAAAACCACAAATCTTTAAACTTTTCTGCCAAAGTAGAAAAAGTTCATTATAATTCCCGTGAAATTAGACACTGCTCCATAAAAACTTCAATGGTATTGATAGAAAGAGAACAAGCTACACCAAATTAAAGCTTACATTATTAGAGTTTTAGCAATTTTGTGGCACTTTTGACCTTTTCATGAAAGTAAGATGACCCAGCCTTACCCATTCACCAGTAAGACACAGCAGCTCAGCCACGTTTCACAGGTGAACCATTTCCCTAGTCTTTATCTCAGTGTCTCCATCTGAGAACCAGCAGTGTTACCACCTACCGAGGGGAAGGCCAGGAAGCTCCACCGATGAGGAGGAGACTGTAAGAGGAAGGCATTACTATCCTTCATTCTTTCTGTGCCACTTTGCCAACAGGCATACAATATGTGTTTGATATTAGACTGTCATAAAAAGTTATGAAGAAAAGCAAAAAAACCCCAACTATTTTCTGCTGATACCTAAAAGCAAATAGTGAGGGATGAGACTAAGAATTAAGGGAAAATTACTACGGACTGTAGAAATATCAGAAAAATTATTAACTAGTCTCCTGAAGACAGTCATGCAGGGAAGATATATCGGGCAGGCAAGGATAGCAAGGTGGAGAGAAGAAAAAAGAGAAGCATGAGTTTCTGTGCCAGGCTAGGATACACCCACAGATTTGAAGACCTAAACTAATATTGAGTGGATCCTGTTAAAAAGGTGATACAGGAGAACTTAGATATCCTCCCAGCCTTGAATGGCCTTTTGTTTCACTATATGTTGACCTCCAAGAGTCTGTGAGATCATAAGACTTTCAAGGACCGTGCATTCTGATAGCTAATTATAAAAGCAAATAAACCCGGGAAGTTGAGACGGGGGCCAAATCGGGCGACTGCAAACAAAAAAGCCATTGCGCTTCACCACTGAGGAAAGCAAGAGCTGGACCAGTATGATGGCACAGTAATGACTTTTATAGGAATTGTGAGCAAAAACTGTGAGGGGAAAAAGCAGTGGAAGAGGGACACCAGTATCGGAGGCTGTGGCAGTAACTGGAAAGTCTAAAGGCAGCCACAGAGGGATCGGGAATGTGTCTGAGGATGCTGCTTCTGCCAAAGATCAATGCTTTTTACAGCTATGACACTCAGCTGAAGGAAGTTAAGACAAAGACACCAGATTACCTGCTCCGCAGAGGCGGAGATGGCACTGACAAGACAGTGGTGACGCAAGGTGGCTTTCTGCCCTGCTTGATTTAGTGCTGGGACACGATGCAGAGCTGGGGTAGGAGAGGTCCCTAATGGGATCCCCCACAGCAGCACCACTGCAGTAACAAAAAAAAAGAAGCTCTTAGCAAGAGTCTCTGCCCTTCATTTCCCATTACCTCTCCATTTGCCTTTGCTTCGTATAAAAGACTAAACAAAAAGTCATTTGGGACTTCCTAAAAATCAAGTCACCTTCTTTCTTTAACAAAAATTTACAGTACAATAACTCTTTCTCTTTTTTTTTTCTTTTCCCTCCCTTGACAGCAGAAACTCCAAAAATTAATTAGAGGCAAGAATGAATTCCCAGAAGCTGAAGCAGCATGAGGATCCTACCTGCTACCTGGGTCCGTTGCAGCACAGATGCTTAGCACCTCAGCTACTCTGGTTGCCTGTGCTCTGGAAAAGGTCACCTCATCCTTGCAATGACATCCAACTCAGCACCAGGTCCAGGGAGGCTCTCTGAAATACTTGATACTGATTTTCAGAAAGCTGGCTGTTTAAGGAATGTTACCCTTCCCTTTGCCAGGTGCTAAATCGTGTCAGCCATCAGCTCCCACTAGTTTAAATCCTGTCCTAGGATTAGTTCTTAAGGAGTTACCCAGGTGTAACGCTCCTGTAACTGTTAACCATCTTAACATTAACATTAACAATCATTAATCCTCAAATATGGCCAGCAAGCAGCTGAGTTAAGACAGGACACGTCCAAGGAAAAAGAGATAGGTTGTGAGGGGTAAAAGCACCAATAATTCGCGATATGGCCCTCTTGTGCATTACAAAGGACAACCCAGTATGTTTGCTGGAGGAACCTCTTGTGGATCACAGAATCACAGTGATTGGAAGGGACCTTGAGAGATCATCTAGTCCAACCACCCTGCCAGAGCAGGAACACCTAGAGCAGGTCACACAGGAACACCTCCAGGCAGGTTTGGAATGTCTCCAGAGAAGGAGACTCCACAACCTCTCTGGGCAGCCCATTCCAGTGTTCTGTCACCCTCACTGTGAAGAAGTTTTACCTCACATTTAAGTGGAACCTCCTCTGTTCCAGCTTGCACCCATTGCCCCTTGTCCTATCATTGCCTGTCACTGAGAAGAGCCTGGCTCCATCCTCCTGACACTCACCCTTCCCATATTTATAAACATTCATGAGGTCACCCCTCAGTCTCCTCCAAGCTAAAGAGACCCAGCTCCCTCAGCCTTTCCTCCTATGGGAGATGCTCCACTCCCTTCATCACCTTTGTAGCCCTGCCCTGGACTCTCTCCAGCAGTTCCCTGTCCTTCTTGAGGTGAGGGGCCCAGAACTGGACACACTATTCCAGATGGGGTCTCACCAGGGCAGAGTAGAGGAGGAGGAGAACCTCTCTCCACCTACCAACCACCCCCCTTCTAATACACCCCAGGATGCCATTGGCCTTCTTGGCCACAAGGGCACAGTGCTGGCTCATGGGCATCCTGCTGCCCAGCAGGACCCCCAGGTCCCTTTCCCCTATGCTGCAATGGCATAAAGAACTGTGAGAGCAGCCAGAGTGAGCAGTTTTCCTACAGGACCATAGACACAGGTACCGGCTTGGGGCATGCTGTCTGCTTACCCTCCTCCTGCCCTGAGCATGGAGCACGGCCTCGTTCTTCATGGCCCGTACCACCTGCCCTTATAGTGATGCCCATCGCTGAGCAGGCGGCGTGCTGCCCATGGCACTGCCTTTCAGTGGTGAGAGCAGCAGTTACAGCACACAATGTCTTTCTTTCTGTCCATTAGATTGCAAGGTAAAGAGGGAGTAACGGGAAAAAATAGGAACACAGGGCGCTGGTGTCACCATGCCCGAACTCATGTTTGGGATTCCCTTGCTTGTTGAAGTCCTTTCAGTCTCATTTTGTAATAGGTGTCAGCAAGAGAGCAAACACCAGGACAGTGGCTATAAAATGTTATGAACTTGTCCCATGAGTATCTGCCATAAATGCGTATCATCTCACTCACCTTGTCCTTAAAATGATGGCTCACTTCATGGTGAGCAAGAGTAGCTTCCAAAAGAATTAAGGTCATAGGCTGAGCAAACAGCACAGTTTGAGCCCTCACACTCAGGGTGCTGCAGATGCAATGAGTCACGGAAACAGAGACAAGCCCACCTCCAAAAGATACGAATGAAGGCCACCAGCATCCTGGCCTGGATCAGGAACAGGGTGGCCAGCAGGAGTAAGGAAGTGATGGTGCTTCTGCACTCGGCACTGGTGAGGCCTCACCTTGAGTGCCGTGTTCATTTCTTTGGCCCCTCACTACAAGAAGGACATTGAGGGGCTGGAGCGTGTCCAGAAAAGAGCCACCAAGCTGGGCAGGGGTCTGGAGAACAAGTCCTGTGAGGAGAGGCTGAGGGAGCTGGGCATGTTTAGTTTGGAGAAGAGGAGGCTGAGGGGAGACCTCCTTGCCCTCTACAACTCCCTGACAGGAGGGTGTAGAGAGGTGAGTGTTGGCCTCTTCTCCCAAGGGAATCATGACAGGACCAGAGGAAATGGTCTGAAGTTGTGGCAGGGGAGGTTTGGACTGGGATCTTAGGAAGAATGACTTTACTGGGAGAATGGTCAGGCACTGGAACAGCCTGCCTAGGGAGGTGGTGGAGTCACCATCCCTGGAGGGATTTCAGAAAGGTGTAGATGTGGCACTTGAGGGCATGCCCTAGTGGCTGAGATTGTAGGGGGTGTGTGTGTGTGTGGTTGGACTCGGTGATTTCTGAGGTCCTTTCCAACCATGATGGTTCTGTGATTCTGTGAATGGCACTTTCTGTTTCACTCCAGTTAAAGCACTTGACTATTACAACCATCACGTGACAGATGCACCAGTAAGCCACCTCCCTCAAAGGAGAGCTCAGGTGAGCAATGCCCAGGTGGCTGCTGGAGACAGCCTGTCCCAGCCGCTGGCAGGGGAGAGGGGAGGGGGGGGGGGCACAGGCAGTGCTACGCACAGCAGCACTGCGTGCCCTGTGGCTGGAGCAGCCCTGCACTGACTTCAACCCACTGGGCTGCATCCCAGCACCTCCCCAAGCTGTCCCTTGGGAGATGCGAGAGAGATCCAGGACACAACTGCTGCCTTCAAACAAGGCCTGGCCCAAGGTAAAGACTGGATTTCCCTCTGCTGCCCTGTTACCTGGCAGGAGGTCCAGGGCAGGAGGACTCCTTCCTGAGGCCTGGAAGCAGCTTTCTTGCCTCCTCCTTTTGCCCTTGGGAGAGGAGGCAGGACACCTGCCCTGGACAGCCTTTGCATGCTCATTTCAGCAAAGGATGAAGAGCCCAAGGCAGGCTGAACAAGCCCTACACCAACGTCCTCCCTTATCACAGCACATAGATTTGGGCAACAGTGGGGTGGGGGGAGAACGGAGGGTTTCACCATGTTTATCTCCCCTTCCTCCATCCAGGGCCATACTTGCCTTCATGATAAAAACCTCTTGACTGAGCCCTGTGCAGGAAGGATCTTAATTACAGGTACTTCTCCTTCCTTCCTGAGTGTCCTGTTCTGCAGGACTGCTGATGCAGGAGGGTGCTGCCGACACACAGCAGAGAGGTGTTAAAAGGGAACTGAGGAGGGCAGTGCCTACCACATACCTCCCTGAGCACAACAGCAGCTCTGCAAAACAGACAAAATACCAGGGATTACAGTAGGTCTGCCTTCCTTAGGGTGGTGGTACAGGTATTTCATACATGACTGCTGTGTCCAATTTTGGGCCCCTCACCACAAAAATGATATGGAGGGGCTGGAGCAGGTCCAGAGAAGGGCAACGGAGCTGGTGAGGGGTCTGGAGAACAAGTCTTGTGAGGAGAGGCTGAGGGAGCTGGGGGTGTTCAGCCTGGAGAAGGCTGAAGGAAGACCTTCTGGCTCTCTCCAACTCCCTGAAAGGAAAGGGTAGTCAGGGGGGCGTCGATCTCTTCTCCCAAGTCACAGGCGATGGGACAAGAGGAAATGGCCTCCAGATGCACCAGGGGAGGTTCAGGTTGGAGATCAGGAACAAATTTTTCCAGGGAAAGGATTCTGAAGCCTTGGACTGTGCTGCCCACGGAAGGGTTGAGGCCCCATCCCTGGAGGGATTGAAAAGCCAGGTTGACATAGTGCTTAGAGACCTGGGTTAGTGATGGGTTTTATCAGAGTTGGGTTGATGGTTGGATGAGATGATCTTCAAGGTCCCTTCCAACCCAGACAATTCCATGGATCTATGAGTCCAAGGCAGGGAGGTCAGAGCCACCCCTGATACACCACGTGGCTGTGAACTAGGTTCTGTTCTCAGATAAATCCCCCCAACAACAATTTCCATTAAAGGCACCTACTGTTCCTTCCCTTTATTTTTTAAGAAAAGATGAGGAAAAGGGTGGGAAAATTCAGAGTCCTCCCTGCAGACTTCACCAGAGCTAAGTGGGGAGAGCACTAACATCTCAAAGGCCCACTGAAACTCGTCTGAAAATGCTTCCAAGGCAGCAACCTGTCTGATGGAAACGGCACTTCAGCGAGCACAAGCGAACTGGAGCGCTAATTTCAAACAGGAAGACTTCTGAAGTCTTTGCTGGGCTGCAGCATCCTGAAAGGGTGGCACGGGGCGCTGGAAGCCTGTGGAAACGTCACCTATTGCTATTCCTACACAGTGCCCGTGTGAACGCGCCTTTTCGCCCATCAATTAATCTGATTTGACAGAAAGAAAGCTTCAAGCATTATCTAATGAGTTCTATAATTAGTAGGACAAGAATGTATTCGTGTGTCTGTCCATGCAGAAATAATCCAGAATATATTTTACTCTCTTACCACTGCTGCCTCCAACCAAAACTGCAGCGGAGTATTTGCCTTGGCTCTCGTTATTGCATGTCTGAGGCTGCATCTCTGAACTGCAGATACAGCAAACACTCTGATGAGTCTGCCAGGACCCCATTCCAAAATATTATGCTAATACTATATTCAAAACAGTTTGTGAAACGCTGACATTTCTGTTAATTCTGCTAATGCCAACATAAGCTGGGCAGATTTTGCTCAGACTTTATCCTAGCGGGAAAAGTTTCCTGCTCATTTTCAGTTGAGAACAAATGTGTGTGTTTGACCGTTTGCTTGGGAGGGGCTTAAGAGGAGAGGGAGGAGATCAGCCATATCACCAAATTGCATTTATACTAGTAATTCTTCATGTTGAAATGTGAGAATTTGGTTGGAAAAATATTTAGACGCTACAGCTGACTTGTGTGCATTTTTTGAGAAAAATCAGAATTACTCTGTCTTGAGCAAAACATGACTTCAGGAGGTCAAGCTCTGGGGGAAGGTAACCATCATGCTAAGTGTACGAAGAGTTAAAAAAATCATGAGACTCGAGAAAGTGAATAAATCAGACAGTTCATCTAATAGCATAATTAATTCTGACACACTTCACTACAAAATAGATGGCAGTGAACAGAATTACTCGTACCTGATTCAGCTTTTGGCTGCTGAAAAAGCATTAATATTCAGCTAAACACTAAGCATTTTTGATACCAAGAAGCTGCCATCAAAGCGTAGATGCCTCTATCCCATTTAGTCAAGAACACTGTAAGGTCCTAAACCTGGTGAACAGGCTCTAAAGAGTCATAATTCAACCCTGCCTTATCCCAGTGTGAACAAGCAACAAACCTGTTCCCACGTGGAGTCACACTGGTATGAATGAGGTACCCTGGGTTTGGATTTTTGTTGCAATTCCACTTTCTACTTTTATTAAGCCTAATTAAGGACTTCTCAAACTGCAGTTTGCAAGTGACAATTAATCTCTGGGTTTTCTGCCTTAGATTTTTGGCTTGATGGTAACCGAGTCATGCCATCACTGTGGAGCCATTAATACCATCATAAGTGAAGGCTGGGAGACAAGGCTGCAAGAATTAAAGCTGGCCAAGGAGTAGCAATATCAGGGACCGCTGACTTGCCTTCAATGACAAGCAATGGCCCAGTTCCCTCGCGGCTGGGGATCTGTGATTTCTGCTGCATCCAGTAATTAATTAAAAGACAGTTTTAGAATCTCTATCCGGAGGGAGCACAAGTACAGCTTGACCCAGGGGATGTTGCACTTTCAACAAGTATCAAAAATAGCAAATTACATATATAGATATAGAAGTAGAAATCGATATATAGATATAAAGATAATATATTAAGACTACAGCTGCATTCCCTGCATCCTAAGAACATTGCCTGCCACCAGGAGTATGAAGAATTTCAAGCAGAAGTTCTAGGGGAAGGCAAATTTTCACCCGAGGAAACAACAAACAAACATACAAAAAAAGGAAAGTGACAGTAAAATCATCAGCACAACAACAACAAAAAGAAAAATGCAACTCATGAAGTTGTTCATTAAAACAACTTTTCTGCAGTGAAGTGAATCAAGCTGACAGATTTGATTAAAAGCTCGGGTGACTGGTAAGAATTTTTCTGTCAAATACTATCAACTGTTGTTGCCACTAAGACAAGTGCCTATCTCCTTTGCTGTCTGTCCCTTTTGACCCAGAGTTGCTCAGTTTCTGTGAAGACAGATTTAAGAAAATTTGCAGAAACCTTCTTCAAGTTGGGAAGCTTACCAAAACGGGGAAATTTCCATGCTGACGGCACTTGAAGTCGTGCCTTCAACCATGGCAGCGTAATAGCTCCCTCCAAATCCCTGCCGCGCTCGCTCAGAGCACTGCAGCTTCGACAAAAGCGCTGTCGCTCTCAGAGGGCATTTTTTAAAGTCTGTTTGCCTTTAATGACCTCCACAGCACCAGAAAGCCTTAAAACCTGTATTACTATATGTGACAGTTTAGGAAGGAGGCATGAGAGGAGTGACGGCGAAGGGAAGGGGAGCTTTATAAAATGCTTGGCAAAAAAGAACGAGGAGAGCTTGAAAACTCAGCTATGAAAAGCCTTGGCAAAAGCAGGTAAGATGTGAGTAGTCCAAGCAATTACTTACTTAAAAGAAATACCTCATTAGAGGATTAAACAAGAACTGGCTTTCTGGTCTTTTCCTTTTTCCCCAGCAAACATCCAAGGAGGTCAAAGCAGACCATTTTGAGGACCTGAAGCCTCTGTACAAGTTTTTTTTTTTTCCAGTTTCCTGCTCCAGGTCACCCTTCCATCTCCAGAGGCAAAGGGATGAAATAAAATACTGTTTATTCAACACAAGAACAAAGTCATCTCAAAGGGTTTTTTACTTGCCACTTTTATGTTTGAGAGGTGGGAGGTTTATCACTGGTCTGTCTCTCATACCCAAAGTACATTTTATTACACGGGCCAATGCTGCCTCCTGCACCACCAAAATGGTGCATTTGATCCTATATTGGTTATATATAGATAACAGGGCACAAAGACAGAAATTATTATGCGTCATATATTATCCCTTCTGGAGTTAGGAAACAAATCTATCACTATCATGGAATACCTGTGTATATACCACTGAATTTTATTGGCTTAAAAAAGCATGGAAACCCTTTATCACAGAATCACAGAATCACAGAATCTTAGTGGTTGGAAGGGACCTTTGAGATCATCGAGTCCAACCACATGAAAAAAAAAACCAAAAAAAACAAACAAACAAAAAAAAAAAAACCCCACCCATATAAACCAGACCTCCACATTTTCCCATCTTCTGTGCAGCGGGAAGACTCCCATTTGCTTTCTAGGACTACCACTAAATTTTGGATGCCAGGGAGCCCACGTGCTACTCCTCTCCTCATCCACTGTCCTCTTGAGGAGACAGGGAGCCACCTCCGAGGGCTCTACTTGCCTTTCACAGAATCACAGAATCTCAGAGACTGGAAGGGACCTTGAAAGATCCTCTAGTCCAATCCCCCTGCCAGAGCAGGAACACCTAGAGCGGGTCACACAGGAACACCTCCAGGCAGGTTTGGAATGTCTCCAGAGAAGGAGACTCCACAACCTCTCTGGGCAGCCCATTCCAGTGTTCTGTTACCCCCACCATGTAGAAGCCTTTCCTCACATTTCAGTGGAACCTCCTCTGTTCCAGCTTGCACCCATTGCCCCTTGTCCTATCATTGGCCGTCACTGAGAAGAGCCTGGCTCCATCCTCCTGACACTCACCCTTCCCATATTTATAAACATTCATGAGGTCACCCCTCAGTCTCCTCTAAGCTAAAGAGACCCAGCACCCTCAGCCTTTCCTCCTATGGGAGATGCTCCACTCCCTTCATCATCTTTGTAGCCCTGCCCTGGACTCTCTCCAGCAGTTCTCTGTCCTTCTGGAGGTGAGGGGCCCAGAACTGGACACACTATTCCAGATGGGGTCTCTCCAGGGCAGAGTAGAGGGGGAGGAGAACCTCTCTCCACCTACCAACCACCCCCCTTCTAAACCCAATGTTCAGACAGGAAAGCAAAATGTTAACAGGGGTTTTCTCTGTGACAAGGAGAAGGAGGAAAGACCAGTCTTTTCTGAGCTCCAATGACTGAGCTCCCTTCAACAGCTTAAGGACTTTGGGTCTTATTTCCTTCTCATAAGCTGTCTTCTGCTAGAAAGAAGAGAAGACTTGCCCTCAAAACCTTAAGTACCTTTTTCCTATGACAAAAAGAAGAGTTTTGTGAGCCTGCTCGTAGGTTTAGGCACCTCACCACAATGACAGTTGTTTAGAGTGGTTGAGATGTGGTGTTGGGGGATCTGGTGTAGGGGAGAACTTTGTAGAGTGCCTGATGGTTGGACTCGATGGTCCCGAGGATCTTTTCCAACCTGAATGATTCTATGATTCTGTGATTCCATGACATGCTCCCCATGCTCTGCAGCTGCAATTAGACTTTCTGCCACAATTGATTCTTACCAGCCTTAAAGCCAGTAATGTTTATAATAAACACAAAAATCACAGAAAAGTGTCAGCACAAGAAAACATATCTATATGAATGGAGCTGTGCAGAACCTCTTTAAGGTTCACCACACCAGGGAAATGGTTTGTCACAGCGAAGGTTCCAGGTGGCCTCACTTCTTTAGGCAGGTGACTGGCATCCATGCCTCGGGATGCACAGAGCAGCTCATACCCTCCCTCCTGTGGCTGAAAAACTGAATCGTAAGAATCACAAAATCATTCAGGTTGGGAAAGACCCTTGGGATCATCGAGTCCAACCATCAGCCCCACTCTACAAAGTTCTCCCCTACACCAGAGCCCCCAACACCACATCTCAACCACTCTGAAACACACTCAGGGACGGGGACAGCTGTGCGCACATGCGGGTGTTGGAGTACAGGCGCGAGGCTACACACAAGAATGTCAAGGCAAAAAAGGCGGGTACTAAAAGTTTTAAAAAAAAGCCAGTATAAAGAGTGCACACACGGCCCTAAGCAACTCTCTCACATACCAAAAAGTTTCAGAAAACTTCTTGCTACGTGATTATACCCGTTTCTGCACTGCGCCACACAGAGCCCGCACTGCACTGAGGTCCACAGACTCTAAAGGAGTTTTCATCTCTTCTCATACGAGACTGCTCAGCCTGGCAATCACAGCAGGTAAGGTTGACAGTGGTACAAGGCCTGGAAATCGAGCCTTCCAGTAACAATTAGGTTTAATTCCCACACATTCACTCAGACACACGGCATACTGATACCAGGAAGAAGGAAAGTTGGAAATAGCATTTCTTTTTCATGCAGCATCCCATTTTCGTTACCACTCCCTCTACTGTGAGGCAATTCTGTCTTCAGTGCTGGTCTGAAGCAGTACTATTCCCCTGTATTTTCCTCAAATGGACTTTGTGCTAATATTTTTTCACTAAATGTGTGTTCTGAGCAGGGTATTCGGTGCATATTACTCCCAGACTCTGCAAATGCTGCATTTGAATGGTAAGTGGTAAACATGCTGCCATAAGGGAACTGCCGCCCCTGAGTACGTAAGCACGATTTGGGGCCTGTTGTGCCAATAAAAGAGTGCTTAGATCTGCCTTTCTGTACTGCATCTACTGTAAAACCACAAAATATTAATGAACCTGCTTGTGGATCTTGGCAGAAACTGGATTCAGCATAATTTCAGTCTGCATGAAGCCTACACGTAAGTGTTGAACAAATTCCGGGCAACATTTAAAACCTTAATTCCCAATGAAATTGCCCCAATCCACTCAAAGCCCAGTGACAGTATTGCAAACCCAGGACCTGGCTCAGACTTGCAGTTGGTTCCAGTTGTTGTCGTCACTCGTTTCAAAGCAGCCCCTTCCCCAGCGAGTCCTTCACGGCACTGACTTATAGCTGCCCAAAGGCTCCTATAAGTAGTTTCTCCTCTAGATGTTTGGCCAGAGAAAGAAGGAATTTCCCTTTTTTTCACCGGCTCTGACTTCATCCAAGCAGCTCCACACTCCCTTAGAATGTGTCCTGAAATGGATGTAGCAAAGGAGCCTGAGCAATGCTTAACCCACGCGACCTGATGAATTGTGACTCACGCTTTTAATCGGAGCTGACAAACAAGGTTTTGCTGCCACGGTTCATCTTGCAAACCATGATGGGACTGAGAAAGGGGAAGGCTTTTCCTTTTGGCAAGGGTTTCCAATTGGGAATAGGACACAGAAGCTCACAGAGAATGAGCTGTGTACAAATAATTATTAGAACTGGTAATCTGCTGTTGACTTATGAGATTGGTGTCTGAGAGCAAACGTTATGGCTTAAAGAGAGGAAGGGAAGGAAAGGAGGGAAGAACAAAGCGCTTTGCGAGCCTAAATAATAAATGGTGGAACATGCCACACCATGTTCCTGCAGGAACATGGGAGAATTAATACCTTTTTCTTTTATTAGTAAGTATTCCAATGGCTGGTTCAGGACATTTAATGTGCTGCGTTTCAGTTAAGTCTTAAACAATAACATTTGCAGGTGTAATTCCTCAATATACATCTGGCTGCATTTTCACATGCCAGTGTAAGATCGTTACCAAAGTGGGCACTTGTAGTAGGACTGGGCTGGTTATTTTTCTCCTGTTGGGCCAAACAAATCGGAGTTTTGTCTGTGTGTTAACGGGCTCAAAATTGTAAGAAGGAGCCCAGATTTGTGAACCGTGAAGTCCCTCTGATTTTAATTATATCATTTTGTTACCACAAAAGAGGGCAAACAAAATTATTTAACTTACTCTTCAGTTTCCTTTTGGCCTTTCCGTGCCTATGAGTTTTAATCCTACTTTTCCGCTAAGATTGATCATTTTAGGACACAGACAACTTTTGGAGGGATTCCATTCTTATTATTTGTATTGGTGACAAATTAAAACCACCTCATTTAAACACAAACTTAAAGGGCCTATTGACTTTCAACAGCTGAAGAGCTTCAGCACATGGCCAAGAGAAGCCACAGCTGCTTGCTCAAACTGCAGCTCTCACTTCTCTACCGGGTCAATTCCACCACCACTACATCAGAAAATTCTGATTACAATGTGGGGATTCAGGTGACTCGTGTAACAGCCTCAGCATCTGGCTTGCAACAGGGCAAATCTCTGAGGGTACTCTTGCCCCAACAGGAAAGGGAATGGGGAAACCTCCAATGATGCTCCTAAGGTTCAGAGGCAATACCTTCCAGAAATCCTTGGGAAGGAGGGCAGGTGTGCCCTGCCTCTCGCTAGAACAACCCTCCAGAGGCAAGTCTTGAAGACAAAACCATACAGACCTCCCATACTAGTGCAATGCACTGCCTTACGTCTGCGAGATGCTTAAATTGTACCCTGGAAGTACTTCAGGTCTATTGTTGTTTGCTGCTTTCTTTCTTTAAATGGCCATGCTTCTGGCAGGTGTGGACATTCAGTGTCAACAAAGCAAAATCTCTTGGGGATCACAGAATCACAGATTCATTCAGGTTGGGAAAGACCCCTGGGATCATCGAGTCCAACCATCAGCCCCACTCTACAAAAGTCCTCCCCTACACCAGATCCCCCAACACCACATCTCAACCACTCTGAAACACATTCAGGGATAGGGATGCAATGTCCTGCCTGGTGCCCGGTGCAAAATTCCCCTGTCCAGGTTTTTAAAAACTCTCTTGGATAATCCTTCTCTCCTAAATGAAGAGATTAAGCCATCGGCTCCAAATGGCACTTAGTGATATTTTCCTACTTCATCACTTTAAAGTCTTCTCTCACCCTATGGTAGCTTCATAAAGTACTGTTTAGTACTATCAAGGGAGTCAGTCTTCTCTTTAATTTTCTGTGTAATCCATTTAAGGGACTGAAATCCTTTAAGTAAAGGACACTTTATTAATTTATGGCTGCAGGAAATTTTCCCTCTGGCATTAGTCTGTACTGCCCAGGAAGTGCAGTTTTCCAGTTACACCCTGCATAAATGTGTGCCTGATTACAGGCTCTTAATCACTTCTTTGCAAAACCATGAGCATGTGTGAAATTAGTGTAGAGGCAACCCAGCTACCAGGTGAGTAGCTAAGAGACAACCCAGGCTGTCTGCAAGCCACCAGCATGGCTGGAGGCTCCAACAGGAGGTTGTCATAGAATCATAGAATCATTCAGGTTGGAAAAGACCCTTGGGATCATCAAGTCCAACCATCAGCCCCACTCTACAAAGTTCTCCTCTACACCAGATCCCCCAACACCACATCTGAACCACTCTGAAACATACTCAGGGATGGGAACTTTACAACCTCCCTGGGCAGCCTATTCCAGTGTCAGTGATGAAAATAATGGTGTGACCAACAAGGTATGCGGGACGTTTTACTTGCTGCACTGGTTAAAATGTAACTTAAGGCTCCTACAAGCCACATCTTAGTCCATTAAGGTCTTGTTTACAGCTTCAAAGCTGATTACTCCTTCCACAATACTTTTAATGCATTCCAAACTAGAGCTGAGAAACTGCAGTGCAGAAGCTGCATTTGAAATGGACCATATAGGAGATCAGAAGTGCTTTCCCCCAAAATTTAATCCTCCTCAGCTCTCCTAGTTCTCCTGTATGAAATGACAGAATCACATAATGGTTTGGGTTGGAAGGGACATTTAAAGGTGGTGCAGTCCAATCCACCCTGCAGGTGGCATCTTCAACTAGATCAGGTTGCTCAGAGCCCTGTCCAACCTGACCTTGAAGTTACCAGGGATGGGGCAGCTACCACCCCTCTGGGTGACATTTTCCAGTGTATCATAAAAAACGTCTTCCTTATATCTACTCCAAATCTTCCATCTTTTAGTTTAAAACCACTACCCGTTGTCCTATCACACCAGTCCCTGCTAAAATTTTTGTCCCCATCTTTCTTGTAAGCCCCCTTTCAGTACTGGAAGGCTGCTCAAAGGTCTCCCTGGAGCCTTCTCCAGGCTGAACAACTCCAACTCTCTCATCCCGTCCTCATAGCAGAGGTCCTCCAGCCCCCTGAGCATTTCTGTGGCCTTCTGTTTGACCTGTTCCAACAGGTCCGTGTCTTTCCTGTGCTGATGGCCTCAGAGCTGGACACAGTGCTCCAGGTGGGGTCTCACCAGAGCAGAGCAGAGGGGCAGAATCACCTCCCTCACCCTGCTGGCCACACTGGCTTTTGGTGCAGCCCAGAATACATTTGGCTTTCTGGGCAAATCTCGTAATACTCTATGTCAAGGATTTGACCAATCAGAAAGAGAGATGACGGGCCCTCCAGCCACCCTCTAAGAAAAAGAGAGAAGAGAAGGAGATGAAAGAGATTTAGGAGTTTAGAGAAAAAAGNCTCCTCTCCACAAGGGTGACCCCTCCAGGCTTTTTCGCTTCCCACCCTCCAACAGGGCAAATAACACCATTCCCTGCCCTTATCCAGCAATAAGGATAAGCCAGGGCTTCTCTGCACCATCCCTTGGGGTGATCAGGGCTGATCACCCTCAGAGGGAGCAGTTTCTGAACAACCTGCTGTTAACTCAGAGTTCAGTGAGTTAGAAAACACCCAGCTACAAGAGTAAAATTGTAAAACAGAAAATTGGTTCTGTTTTACCTCAAACCAGGGCACTCCAGGAAGTCTTATTTTAACAAGATGACATTCTCTAATTATACACTTAAAAATCTGAAAATAACACCCAGGAGCTCAAAGGCAAAGCCGGCTTGTCTGCATGTATCTCTAAACAAACTACCTGAAGTAGAATACACCAAACTTGCAGCACTCCTTGGGAACTTGATTCAGAGTCACTCTCAGCAGCAGCAACGCTGGGCAAAACTGGTCTAATATATACCAATCGTGTTTCAACCTCAATAGCTGTCTATTTGAGCCCAATGTTGCTGGACATAGGGTGTCTCCTTAGAACATCAAGCATTTCTCTTCCAAATAAAGGACTGAATCTCCATGATGTCAGGAAGACCAGACTCTGGGATTCAGCTGGATGAAGTCCCATGCCTGCACCTTTCACAGAATGCCCAACCCATATGGTTCTCCTGGGGCCAGCTTCTCTCAGTATTGTCTCCCTAGCAATATAAAATTAAATCATATTATTAAATTATAAAACTTCACTTTTCCCAGGAACTTAAAAAAGGCACAGAAAAAAAAAATTAAGTAATTCTTATTCCAAATAAAATAGCAATATTTTTAAATATCACCCTTGTTACCACAGCATTAAAACAATACCCAAGGCCTCCTGACTCTAATAATCTTCACATCTAGGATTTTACTTGTGAATCGCTGCCATGGAGACTGCTGACAGAATCATATCCATGCCCAAAGTATCAAGAATCGGGGAACTGTCAGAGTTGGAAGGGACCTCTAGAGCTGATCCAGTCCCACTCCCCTGCTAAAGCAGGGTTGCCCAGAGCACATCACTCAGGGCTGCATCCAGG
>VXBJ01007364.1:2212-28823 GCA_013400055.1 Nycticryphes semicollaris
TTTCAGTGCATACCACTCGGCTAGGGAGTGAGGAACTGCAGGCTGCATTATCTTGTACCAGGCCCACTCTCCTTAATTTGCTGTAACCGAGCCAGCACATTAAATACAAAACATATTGATGTTCTCCGAGAACCCTTGAGGGTCTTTACCCTTCCTTGTCAAAGGAACTGTGCAATCCAGGAGGAAAGAAAAAAGGCATTTTGCCACGGTGAAAATAGTTTCGCTGCTGGCAGGCCGCGGCTGACATAACGCCACGCTTCCATTTACTTCACTTAGAAGGGAAAGTCATAACAAAAGCCATTTTATCTCCTAACTCCAGATCAGGGTCAGTGGAGAGGGGTGATCTGAACCTCTTTCTCAGATCATTCTGATAGCAAAGATGCACCAAAATATTTGCTGAAGTCATAGAATCATAGAATCATTTAGGTTGGAGAAGACCCTTAAGGTCATTGAGTCCAACTGTAAACCTGACACTGCCAAATCCACCACTAAACCACAGCCAGTCTGAAGATCCCACAGTTAGAATCTTGTGGTGAAAGAGTCTGGTCCTGCCTGGGCATCACAGGCAGTGGTGGTCACCACAGGACATCCCAGCAATCCTTTGATAAAGGTTAGTAAACTTGGGGCAACGTGGTGACCCCCATTCAGATTTGATTTTGTTTGTCCTAGGTAAGGGCTAAGTTTCTTTTTGGGCCTGCTACTAAAAAATTCAATGCAAGTCATTAGTGAGAACAAAAGCAAGAGTGTACATGTCCTGCCAGATCTGCTTGCGTCCCACCACCAGGAAAATGTGTAACAGAGGTACTCCACTGTCCCAACACACCTCGCCAGCTTGCAAGCTCTAGCGCTGTGTGTCTGCAGATGGCTGTCTTGCATTATGCAAAGTGGTTTTTTGAGGGTTTGAGGACCACAGTTTTAGCACAAAGCTTTCAGCAAGGTAAAAGTGAACATTTGAAGCTCTGACAACTGCCTCTTCATCGCCAGTGAGTTTGGGATTTCCTCATCTTTAGGTACGAAATCTTCCCGGTTAGAGTCAAGTTGCTCCTCTGTTGTGTCTTCTAAAAGTGATAAGCAGCAGTTTACTCACTGGCACCAGAAATGTGGTGGTTTGTGGATTTGTGTCCTGTGATTGACAAGTCTTTGGTATCTAAGAGGGAACAAACTCAGCTAAAAGGTTTTCTGTATTTGGAGAAATTTGTAAGATCTCTCTTGTTGGGACTCTTGAGGTCCTAATCCATATCCTAAGATATTAATTTCAGCCTTCCCATACACAAAATATCTTTGCCCTCAGCCTGCTTGTGCTCTTGTAATTTGTAAAGACTGGTCAATCTTGGAGATATTTATGTTATTATCAATTTTGGATGAAACAAAGAAATACAGTAAGAAATCTTTTGGGGAAACACTCGGACACATACGTGCCTGGACAGTAAGGTAACAAAGGCTTCCTTAAGTAATCAGGTTAGACTGTGTCAACATAGAATACTACCATAAAGTTTCTCTGAAAATTATGTACAGCACAAATCTATTTACTGGTTACTTAATTTACTGGGTAAAATGGGTATTCATCCATTTTTACACTGAACCATGTGCTTTCTAAGACTAAATCCAGAAGTGATATTTTGACATCATACTCTACCGTGTCATTGAGGGTGGAGTTTGGCTGTGCGTGTTCTGTACATCTATTTCAGGAAAGCAATCCAAACTTCCTCAGCGTTAACACCCAGTGATTGCAGATGACACAAATGTCACCAAATCCTGCAATCTCCAGCTCAAGACACAGGATGTTCCATGTCTTGAGCTAGTCCATTCAACCACAAATCCAGCCACAAACCTACTCTCTTTTAGAGCACACCAAAACCTATAATGAACATAATTCATAAATATGTCACTTTGAAGGGAGGTAAAAAACAAAGCAAACACAAAGCAGCATTTCTGAGCTTGATATGTCAGATTTTTTTACTTTTCCCACTGAAAGCTCATGTCTGGCTCATTAAGTTACACGATATTTGCCATGGGTAATGTTTTCCAAACCATTTTATGCAGCTCTAGCCACAATCCTTCAGATCCTGGGCACCTATTTGTTGTCTTTAGTATTAGAAACCCTTTGTGTAGTGAGAGAATGCTAATTGCACCTGTGTGTGAACTAACCCGTGTTTGACCAAGCTAGAATGTCAGAGCATACTTAATGTGAATTTTCTTCATATTTAGACATTACTCTCAAAAGAAGTTTTTCCTTCCAAATATGAACGGTCTCTTTAGGTGTTAAAGGTCTCTTCCAACGTCTATGATTCTATGTTTAAGTCAGAAAGTTTCTTTTCACTCTGCTTTTTTTTGGTCACAATGTAAAATCTGAGTGAGTATTCACAATAGTTCAAAGACTGAACCTAACCTGCCCAAATCGCTGGAGAAAGGTACTTTCCATGAATACGACTTGGACTTGAAACTATCTTGTACTTTACATTTGTATTGGTGGCCTAAAGACCTTTCCAGGCTTCACACAGGGATTGTCAAATGTCTTTGTTTTTTTCCCTGTTTGAAATCTCATTCCACCTTTACTGACGCTAAATGCAGAAATTGGGTGTCACGGGTGTCTTAAGATTCACGAGAGCAAAGCAGGAGCAGGACTCTGTATCTTCCTGGTTAGAGGGAAAGCAGGGAGCCTGGCTTTCGTTTTTTTTTTGTTTATGTATTTTGCATTCAAGAGAAACTGAATAAAATGAGTCAGGAATTATTGAGAGCAAGGGTCGAAATCTCTCTAGTGCTTGGTCTCATTGCTAGGCTGCTGTCATACTTCTTTCTCCTTCCCACCCTATTTCTGCAGTTTCAGATCTTTTAAAGCAGACAAAATTTGTAATGGAAAACACAGGCAACTGCTTTTGTAGTTTTGTACAATAATTGAGGCTGGAAAAGGCCTTTGGGGGTTTAGTCCGAGTGCCTTCTCAGAGCAGGTCTAATTAAATCAGGTTTCTCAGGGCCAGGTCCACTTGAGTCTTGGAGACTTTCAAGGAGAATCCAGAGCCCCTCTGGTCAAATTGTTCTAGCATTTGACCTTCTTTTGTGGTATAACTTTTTTTTTCCCCTAGTATCTAATCCAGTTTAGTCCTCTTCTTGTTATATCTCTCTGTACCAACCAAAAAAAAAAAAGAAAAAAAAATATTATGTTCAGAAAAGCTTTCATAAATTCAGAAAATATGCAGCTTTAAGAATAAAGCTGTAATTGAACAAAGAAATATGATTAGACCTGCGTGTGTCTGGGCATGGTGTTTTGATGGCTTAATACAGCTGGTCTGGGGAAAAAGTAGATTCTAGACACAACCAGCCAGATACTTCTGTTAGCTCCTGCTGGGAAAAGAAATGACAAGAAAAGTCTGAGACTAAGTTAAAAGAATACAATTCGTAAACAGTATTGACATGGACCTCCTATAGCTTTTTCCTCACCCCAACCCCAAGCAGGACCTTGGTTTGGTTGGGGTTTTCTTCTTCTTACAGTGATGGGGTTTGGTTGGCTGCTGGAGTTCCCCAAGCAGAGGTACATGGCATGAGCAAAGTGCAGTTAACACCTTGCAAAGCTCTCGGGCTTCCTGAGCACTCATTAAAATCCAAAAGAATAAACTGTAGATACTGGTAATTCAAACTTCTCTTTCCACTCACTTTAGAACATAAGACCTGATAACCCAATGATGCCAAACTGGATTTAATTAATGTAGGGGCTTTGTTCAAAACCCCGGAATTGGTAGGCTGGAAGAACAACTTCCTTGAACAGTTAAGATACAAATGTGCATATTTGCAAAAATGTTTTAAAACAGTAATTATTGTGGGTTTGTTGTGGGTTTTTTTTTAATTTAAAAATTGCTTATGAGGTATATTTCCTAATTACTTTTAAGTGTTTAAAATTATGCATACAAAGAAATTAGCTTTTCTAGAGGAATAATTCCCAAGCAACCAATTTCGTCCTGCAACTTACCCAACAAAAAATACTATTGCATTTAATTGACATGGATTTTTTTTAACAAGTTGTGACATGGAAATACTGTTAATGGGTTCGAGCTGGGTAGATGTTGGCCTCCTTCCTTCCTTCCTGAGGACAAAGAATCTTCATAAAATCTATAGAAAGGCAAAAATGCGATGATGGATTACTGCCTCAATTTTTCTTGAGGGAAGAAAATTCAAATGGCCAGCTGATTACAGCTCCTTAGCCAGAAGTTAAGGCTTCTCCTTCCTTTGGCATGTAGGAAATGCTCACATATATTCACAGAGCAAATTTAGTGTCCAAACACCCAGCGTAGTCACTAGAGTCCTTTTTCCAAGGGATGTTCTAGGTCATTCAAGCCTGCAGTTCTCTATATTTATATCACCTCGGTGTGACAAAAAATTACCTTAAGACAACATTTGAGCAGCGTCCTGTGTATAAAAGCAGAGTAAGCATTTGAAGGGTTCATAAAACACACCAGACACAACTGATGCTTTCAAATCTGAGAAATAAAAAGACTATAAATGAATGCAAGCACTAATGATTACTGTTTGATGTATCAACTGTATTAACTTTTAAAATATTTGTACGTAAAATCTGCTCTGGTTTGGGGACAACTTTCTGATGTGGACTTGTAAGCTAAAAGCAGAGAGGGTGGGAAGGAGGTGGCTGGGAGGTAGTTCGTCTGAGAACCAGGAAAGCCAATAAGGGCAATGCATCCTTCTTTTAGAAGGCCATTCCTTAGACGTAATAGGAAAAAAATAAAATAAAAATTACTTCCAAGGATTAGAAGCTTTTGAAACTACAGGAGATAGACAGTGTTACAGGTGTTTTCAGGGAAAAAGTTATATACGCAATTAACTTTGTTCTTTGTGATTCAATTCAGAGTTAGACTTGTTACACGTTGTATATTGATTAGTACATCTCAGTTTAAAAGCTCCTGACTCTCTATTGCTTTTTCAGTAATCCTTTCTCACAAAAGCAATCTTTTTTTTTTTTATTAATGTCAACTGGAATTAGGGAGGCAAACCTCGTCAGGTTGGGAAATTTACTTCTGCAGCACCTGAAAAGGTGTGAACTGGCCTGGGCTGTGTAAGAGGGAAAACCAGAGCACAACTGACTGCACGAGACCTTTTTGAAGAGAAAGGAAACCATTTCCTCTGCCACCTTGTATGTCTGCTGGCACACAGAGACTGTCTCTGTGTACAGTTTTAAAAAGAAGTAATACAAGGGAAAAAAGTTATTTTGCTATCATAGAATCATGGAATTGTCTACGTTGGACGGGACCTTTGAGATCATGTAGTCCAACCATCAACCTAACTAATAAAAAACAACCACTAAACCATGTCACTAAGCACTATGTTAACCCATTTTTTTAATACCTCCAGGGGTGGTGCCTCAACCTCTTCCCTGGGTAGCCCATTCCAAGGCTTAACAACCCTTTCAGTGTGAATGTTTTTCCTAATATCCAATCTGAACCTTCCCTGGTGCAAACTGAGGCCATTTCTTGTCCCATTGCCTGTGATTTGGGAGAAGAGACTGACCCCCACACCCGGCTACACCCTCCTTTCAGGGAGTCGGAGAAAGTGAGAAGGTCTCCCCTCAGCCTCCTTTTCTCCAGGCTGAACACCCCCAGCTCCCTCAGCTGCTCCTCACAAGACTTGTGCTCCAGACCCCTCACCAGCTCCATTGCCCTTCTCTGGACGTGCTCCAGCTCCTTAATGTCTTTTTTGTGGTAAGGGTCCCAAAATTGGACACAGTACTTGAGATGGGGTCTCACCAGTGCCCAGTACATGGGGGCCAGTCATTGCCCTAGTTGCCTTAGTTGCCATCTAAATTAACTAGATTTCCTTGGATTTCCTTCTCATCTGCTGTGCACACTGTTTCCACAGCTGATCTGTCACATGTTGTTAAACCAGTAAATTATTTATATACCTCAGCCTTCAAGCTAATGCAGACCAGTTTGAGAAGAGCTGGATCTACCCCAGATAGATTTAATTGCAAAATAATGCAAAATTCGTAGCATAAAGCAGCTGATTTTGAGGCTGAGTTTGCATTTGGAAGACCTAACAAGAACATGGGTGCAGATTATTAAAAATGATCTTGTAGGCTATTGTGTGGTCATGTAGGAGTGTGACTTGCGCTGGATCTTAATTTCATTACATGCCAATAATGCCATTGTTCTTTCCAAAATAATTTGTAGAGAAGAGGAAAGAGCAGTGTTTGATGCTAATGTAATAGTCTTTATAGTCTAAGTTTGATCTTCTTAGGTGTGCTGTGGGAGATAACCCTCCTCATTCTCAGACCAAAAACAAAAAAAAAAAAAAGAATTTAAATTATATTTAAATTTGAAATGGCAGTGCACTTGAACAACTTTTAGAAAATTCATTACATTCAGAATAAATGTGGACTCTTCACAAAGAAAAAGACAGAGTGGAAGTGCTCATCTTACCTACCAGGATATATGTACCTGGCAACTGATTTCCAGGGTTCTGTGGCAGCACCACAACTCTTTGTTCTGAATCTTACAGGTTAATTCGGCCTCAGAGAATACATACCCAAACCTAACGAAGAGTCACCTCATTTTATCTTTCTTTTGCCTGACTGGTGTGTGAGACTTGTCACAGCAAGCTCAAAGTAATATTTCTGTCACTTTTTGCCTTCCCGGACAATATTTGTGTCGATGCATCATACAGCAATTGAGCATAGCCTTTTCCCAAGGCTATAAATTCCATCAACTTACATATGTACATATATATCTATTCAGATTATTTTCCTCATTTCTTAGGAAGCTTAACTTAGCAAACATACTACTATAGGACATAGGAAAAAAAAGAACTGGAATCAAAAGAAGAAAACTTTTCTGACTTTCACATATCTCAAAATCAAGTATACAGAGGAGGCCAAAGCAACATCTAGCTTCAAAAAAAAAAAGGAAAAATCGTGGAAGAACTTTTCTTTGTTGACATAGTGGCTGGGTAATATTGCATTTTGCATTCTCAACTGAGATCAGTTATCACAGAGATAATCAGGAAATTACCTGATTGACTTGTGCAAATAAAAATTCTTCCACACCTTGATTGTGTACATATACATTTAATACAAAAATAGCATTGACATTCTGTCACATAAAAAAATTTAATTCTTTTTTTCTTTCAGTTATTTAAGCAACTATTTTTGTACTGAGAGAGGGAAAACAGAACTTCCTATCTAATTTTTCCATATTATTATTTTTTTATTATTCATCTTCTTACACAGTGTCTTTGATCTCTGCTCTTAAGTGAGTTTTCAGTGCAAAATTGTCCTCGTTATTTTCTGACCTGTACAGTCTGATACTTGAAATTGAGAAATTAAAACTGCAAATGTTATGCATTAAAGATTAATACATATATAATGGTATTGGAACATCTTCTATCTCATTCTCCATATTGTTTTTGCACACATTTATATGTCTGGGTTGGCTGGATCTGTGTCCTGAATTAAGATAGTCATTTATCTCTTTGTAGTCTTCCCAGGTAGTTTAAAACACTAGAAATTTTGTGGATTGCTTGGATAGTTTATTGGCGTTCAATTTGTGAATTAATCAACGTTAAAGATTATTTATCATTGACGTCATAATGCACCATACGTTATTGGGCCTTTGAAATTCTTTATGGCACGTTTCCCTTGAGTAATTAAACCCAACAGTTACAAGAGGCAGAGGTGCAGAACAGTTGTTTATAACTTTACGGTTTTCACTTGCGGTCATTCAGTTGAAATGACTGAAATCCATTTTCTTCAAAAACTGTATATTCAGTACCTGGGCTATTTTTTTTTTTCCAGTGGTAGCATAATTCTGTAAGAGTCTCCTCACAGTTTTGCACAGAACTTTTGATTAGATAAACTGCTCTTCCCAAACACTGTAGTATGTCTTCAGAATTTATGCGTTTTCTGAATTTTGCTGAGTTTCCACATTTAGGCATTATTCTCGCTCTTTATTTGTTGCCAGCACTCTGTTTCCATTCCGCTTAAAACTAAACCCATCTCCTCTGTATTAAAAAGAATAGAAGAGAGAGAAAAACTGTTACCAACTGCTCTGGTGGAACACAGAAAATAGATGATTACCTGGAAAACCATCTTATTTATGGGGTGCCTCTTCTTATAGCGTCTGAGAAACCTTTGCAATAGGGCTTTGTTCACCTGGTGCACCCAGTTCATTCCACACAGTGACTTGGCTAATGATTTTTTAAAACCAAATAAGCCCCAACCTGCTGTTAGCCTTATTAAAAACAGCTAAATGTTACTCTGACGTTCTTTAGAAATAAATCAATACGTCTTCTCACAGAATGCAGACTCTTGAATACAAACTCGATAATTACCTTTGGATGTCTAGTTCTATCTGAGGCCATTAGAATTACTATATTTTATTTGACAATTTTGCAAAGGGGAAAAAAGATCTGTTTTAAAAACAAAATGACAACTCAACTTTGAAAGCAGAACTTCTCACTTTTCTAGATAGAAACTGCAGGTTTTTTGGAGGAAACATTGCATGTGACCATAAACTGTTGTTGCTAGAACTTGGTAAGAAAAAGCATAAATAATTTCACTAAAGTCTAATTCCTGTGTGGAACAGATCAAAGATACGTACAGCATCCTTGATGTGCATTTCTTTCTGAATTTGGATTTCAGTGCATTTATTTGCATTTTCTTTCCTATTGCGAGATGTATACAGCTCAGGGACAATTAGTAATAAAGAAACATTAAGTACTAGAAATTAATCTCTACAATGGTTCCTGATTTTTTTTTTATTTTTTTTTATTTTTTTTTTTAGCCTGGAGGGTTAATTTCATGGCTTTAGAGCAATCATTATTTATCATCTCTTGGTTTACAGGAAAGAATTAGAGTTATTAGCTATTAAATTATCCATGAAAATTTGACACTATACTAGACCAAACAAACCCTGGGGCTTGCTGATTTTCCCAGTATGAAACATCTGTGGCTTCAGCTAGAGAGAACTTAACACTGTCTAATTAGATTTCTAAGATTTATAAGGCTCAAATACTCTATTATTAGAAAGCTGAAAATTGGAACAAAAGTCGAAACTTGCATTTACTGAAGATTATTTAAAAACATTTTTTAACAGCACTGTGTGTCGCTAAATACTACTAGCTTGTAATTGGTGAAGATTACCAGATAATGTATTATAGTCTAACAACAGGAGTTCAGGAAAAAAATGTGCTCCCTACAATTGTAATAAGTTGCAGCTCTCAACTTGAGTAATTAAAAATACTTTATTGAAAACGCTGCACTAATTACATGTTTATTTTTATGTTCTAATTTAAATACAGAATATATTCTCTCACTGTGGTCTGCTGAAGCGGAAAGTCAAGTTGGCCTATTTTCTGTTCCGCAATATTATCTCTCATGGCCAGTGAGTGATAATTATCACTCATCAGCAGAGAAGAAGTGGGTTTGTATCGGCTCTGGTCTGCAGTCTGACAGAGAGTGAATTAGCCACTCTTCTTTCTCTTTCTTTGGAGTCAATATGGCTTTTTAACATGGTAATTAGATATCTCGTTGCATCTTCCAGATCTCAAAATGCTTCAGACATTAAAATTAAAATAGCATTAGAACATAATCGTTACTGCTACATGAAAAAAATAAAAGGACTATTATGTTTGCAAAGAACTCAGAAGTTTGGAAGGTGAGGAAACGGGATTACTCCTCCACTCTGTACTTTTTGCTTTCAGATTACAGCAATCTATATTTACAGGACCCCTGTCTTATTAAGTACACAAAATAAATCCTGCTCAGCTAAGCAGCAGCTTTTTGATATTTTGTCTTCTCCTTGTTCATTGCGTTGCCCCATATATTATTTATTGCAGTCTATCCGGTTCCTGCTCTGAAGAAGAAATGATTAATTTCCTCAAGAGTTCTTTGGTGGTGCTCATCACTATATTATCTGAGTTTTTCCACAAACACTAATTAATCTTCGTAACATCCTTGTGGGTGAGGGGTGGAATTAACCCCAATTTGTAGAAAGGAAGCAGAATTACTGAGAGCATAAGGTCACAGATCTCCATAATATGGGTAACATTTACTACTTAGTTTCTTAGAGTCCTGAGTATTACGTAAGGCTTTATTCATGGGAAATTTCTATCCGATTCCACTTAATTTGAGAGAAATAACATTTCTGCTAACAGGACCACATCACTAAGTCAGATAAGAAGGAAAAAAAAGCCTATGCGTGAGAAGTCTGCTTTCCTCAATTACTGAAATCTCAAGAAAAAGACCCCACTGTTTCCTTAGGGTAGAATTCAAGAGTGTGCTCCAGGAAGCCATCCTTTTTTTTTCCCTCTCTGCAAGATTGTATTTTATTTATTATATAGTTTCCAGTTCTGCAACAAGCAAGACAGGGGTCCACCAGCGAACAGCCTCCTTCATTACTGCCCTTTGATTCCATGGGAGATCTGTTCAGCGTCCTGGAAAAGCTGAAGTGTTTAAGAAGCAGCGTATGTGATCTTGTAGTTAAGGATGTGATATAACCCCTCTGAGCAGTGTAGCCTAGTTAATTTTGTGCTGGCAACCAGCTTGAGTGCTTGACTTTATGATTTCAATAATATCCTTTCTACTGCTGACTTCTTTGTGTGCATCTCTTGATTTGGAAAAAAAAAAAAAAGCAGTACACTAAAGACAAGCCCAAGAATTCTAACATATGAATTTTTTTTTTTAATTTGAAACCAAGTATTTTATCAATGTGGTGGTAAACTCAAGATTCACAAACTTAAGAGTATCAAAAATTTCCAGTACCTAACTCCTGTCTCAGTGGGAGTAGCTGGGAAAGACTATCCTGGCTAGAGCACTCCTCACCGCTCCGTAGGATTATCTGTGTTTGCTCTTCTTTGGTTATGGAAAGACTAGTGAGAGGTCTGGAAACACGGCAACAAGGAACTCCTCTGAGATGTTAAACTAAATATTCCTATTTATGAACATTATTTTTATAAAAGCGTATGACAGAGTAAACGTAGAATGGTTCAGGTTGGAAGGGACCTTAAAGATCAGCCATTGCTACCCCCTGCCCTGGGCAGGGACACCTCCCACCAGACCAGGTTGCTCCAAGTCCCCTCCAACCTGACCTTGAACCCCTCCAGGGATGGGACAGCCACAGCTTCTCTGAGAAACCTGGGCCAGGCTCTCACCACCCTCACACCAAACAAGTTCTTCACAATATCTAATATTAGATAAATTCTGTAAGAATTTTGTAGCCCATGCAGCCTACATATAGATTAGCTCACATGGAGAACCTTAGCACAGCAGTCATCTGCCAACTTTAAAGTCCTTGATTCAAAGCTGGGGGAGTGTAATTTAGTAATTAATATTTCCAAAAAATTTCACTTAAATAAAAGCCTCACTATATCGTGATTTCAGCCAGACTGAATTTTGGTTGTAAAGCTTGAAGGGATCGAAGAGGCAGTCTTATTAAAGGGGAATGTCATGTGATTTTAATAACAGGTGGTAATTCCAGTTGTGTTGACTATTACATTAATTAATATTGAAAAGAATGACAGAAGTCACGCAATTTTGCCAGCAGCATATAGTGAGTCTCTCATGCTGAGTTGGGGTTGAAGACAGGTTTCATCAGATCTCATTTGAAAACGTAACCACACAGCTTTAACCGCTAAGCTTTCTTTTTGCTTCCAAAATGCTTTTATCCAAGCGTGCTTCCCAAATTCTGGTCAGACCTTACCTCCTTACAGTGCTCTTGGTTTACCTCCATCAGTTGCAAAAAAAAAAAAAAGAAATAAATCCCAGACTTTGAGTACAACTGCAAATGGGATAAATCCGATTTGAGAGCGGCCTTTGCCACTTGGGTCACGTTTGTAGTGCACAGACGTCTTGCCTGACCGCGTTCATGGCTTCCTGAGGGTGCCCAACACTCAGACCCATGTCTTCAATTCAGAATTCAGTTTCCAACAATGCTTCTAAGCAAGTATGAAACTGCAAATATAAATGGTATCTTTTGCCTTAAAATCCCCTAGTTTCCAACTTTGAGCATTTCTTGGGATTTATGTGGTTTGACAGTAAGTAAGGAGATCCTAATCTGCCCATTACAAAACCATTTGCATGTTATCTATATCGGTCCATGATTACTTTTTTATATGCTAATGTTTATCTATTGCCTTCTAAGTTTATATACACGTATTTGTAAAATTACTGTATTGTTCCCCCTTTTTATCCAAAATTAAATAGTGCAATTTAACATCATTTCAAAATCCCGCTGCAAGCCCTTAGTAATGTGTGGTCTGCTCCAGGAAGGGGATTTTGAGTACAAGCAGCATTTTCCGAGCTCATCAAAAATTTAAAAGCCCAAATGCTAAAGCTTTTTTTCTGTCGTCACTTTTCTGCTCCCTCTTGCTGTACCCACTTGAGAGCAGACAATAAGGCCATAGTAACTGGGTGTGTGTTTCTTGCGTCACACTCTCATTTGGCTCGGCTGGGATATTTCACATTCATGCTGAGGCAAGTGTATAATTTCCCAAATTTTATATCAGATTTCCTTCCCGGTGCAATACACCGGTTCCGCTGCCGTTGAAGTGATTGAAGTGGCGAAGCAACGTTTATGTTATGGGTAGATCTTGAAGAGATACAGTAAAATGTGGAGGTGATGCCCTCTGCTTGCAGTCGTGCAACAGGGTATGAACACACCTAATAAATACAAGAGAATACTAAGGGGGTTTTTTAAATTTTGCTTTATGTATATGTTTTAAGAAAGCCTATCATCTAGGAGATAATAACTTGCATTTATTATTCAAAACGTATTATTGAACACCTATTGTGCATGATTACAACAGAGTAATCGAGATATTATTTTCAATTAATTAGTATAACCCATTGCCCTTGATCCCTGTATCCGTGGAGGACCTGCCAGCTAAACCATTCATTTTTAAATTGCAAATCAAATTTATTTTTAAGAGTAACTGATGTTCTGTTTGATTAGAACTGCTAAATTATTAGCATCTTGATACTGCCACCTTCAGGCACAGAGGAAGGCAATAGAAAGCGAAAAAATAGAACCTTAGTTCTAACTAAAGCTGAACTTCTGTTATGTGTAGTGGGAGAAAAAAAAAACCCACAAAACAAACCCACACTAGTCATTGCTAGTTCTCTAGTTTCTCGGCTTATGTGTTTGCAGAGTGTCTTGCAGAAACATGTTTTCAGGCATATGCTTGACAAAAGAAGTGACAGAGATGCTTTTGGCTATATAGGAGAAGGTCACAGCATCTTTTTATCCATAATCATGAAACGATTCCTGGAGTCGGTGGGCGTGCTTGGTTGTAAACTTCAGTAGTAAAAAAGCAATGGAAAAGTGTACATAAAAAGGAATCAAGATTCAGATTACAGGTTCAGATGTTGTCCGGTTTACTATGCAGAAAGCTGTAAAAACAGATACTCCCTCAGGTTACCAAAAAAAAAAAAGCCAATATTTTCCAGTACCCCATCTGTGGCAGTGACCAATGACAGTTGCCTAAGGAAGAGGGCAATCACAGAATGACACTGCCCGAGAAAATGATCCCATTCTAAAGTGTTTGAGATTCAGGAGCTAGAATGCATACCTTGGATGGCTATTTCTTCTGTAGGTTTGTCTAGTTGTTTTCAGGATCAAATACACTTCTAGCATTTACCTTTCCAGCTGCTTGTTCTTGCCTAGCTAATTCTGTACCTTGGCCCATCCTTGTCACCACTCTGTTTCTTTACTGTTGAAGAACATCTCTTGGACACATCTTGTATAGCATATGAACTAATTTATGTGAAAGCATAACAATATTTTCCATTTCATTCTCTGTTTCCTAATAATTCCTAACATTTTGAGTTAATTCTTTTCACTTGGTACTGAGAAATGTACAAAAACAACCTATAAGAATCTCCAGGTCTTGTTCTGGAGTAGTAATAGGCAAATGGTAGCCCATGTTGGGTTTGGGTTTTCTCTTCTCCCTGCATTGCATTTCTCTGCATTTAACTGGCGATACCATTTTATTGTTTCAGTTACTTAGAGTTGTAAGGCTCGTAACAGATGGTACTTGTCCTTATTATCCTGCAAAACTTAGTATCATCACAGACTTGTCACCTCACTAGTCATTTTTGGTCATCTGGGGTCTGAATCTCTTGAACAGCACAGCTCTTATGCCTGGTCCCTTTAGTGATCCTCTTCCTGGCGATAATTCACCATTATCCCATTCTCTCTCCTGCCACATTTTCATCAAATTACTGCTCTAAGTGACTTCTTTTGTTCAACAATAGCCTGATTTCTTTAATGGACTGTGGTTGATGGAACTCAGCTATGTTGTATGGAAGCCTTAGTAAACCAGACTGGATGGATCCTATAGTTTGTTAATCCTTTTAAAAAAAAAATTCCAGTGGATCTGCAAGGTGTGTTTGTGTTTTACCTCTCAAAAGCTGACTCTTGTCCATAACTTCTTATTCATCTGGGTGACTGCTAATACTTTTCATCAGAGTAATTTGCACTAGTTTGTTTGGTACATAGGTCAACTCAATGGTCTGCAGTTTTCTAGATCTTTCTTGGAGCTTTGCTAAAAATCCTTGCCAGGTTAATTATTCTCAGAGCCTCTGGTGTAGAGACAGGGTTAAGGGAGAGTTTACACACCGTCATTAGCAGATTAGATCTTTCATCCTTGAGTTTCTTTAAAAACCTTGGACAAATACTGTCTGGAGTTAGTGATTTGTTACTACTGATTTTTTCTATTTATTCTGTGATCTCTTCCACTGACCCTTAGTTTCACTTTTCTACCTTCTAAGTCCTCTACAAAAGGAGCGTGAGTGTGGGCAGCTCCCCAGACCAGGGGTCACCCCAGATGCAAAGCATTCATTTGGCTGTTTGTGCTTCTTTTATAGCTTGAGCCTGTGATGACCTTAAAGGAACTGTGATGAGCTTCCCGCTTCTGATGTGCCTTAAAAAGTATTTATTACTTGTTTTGGTGCTTTTTTTACTTTTCCCCAAAACTTTTTAATGGTCTGTCTTATTTGCATTTCTTCACATAAAGCGTCAGATTTTGTGGTCATCCACTCACTATGATTTTCCTCATACAACTTTGCTTTTTCTTCTGCTTCCTAATTGCCATTTTAGTCCTCACTCTTTAGCTGCAGTGGTTTCTTTTTGGACCTTCCTCATTTCTTTGTGCCTCGATATTCAAGTTTTTTCTGAGTCTTGAGAATTCCATCTTTACATTTTTCTACAACATCTTCAAAGATTCAAGTTTTAACTTGCATTTTTTTCCTTCTTCTGAATACATTTTATGACAGTACCCCTTTTGGATAGGATTTTCTTATTATTATTTAATTATTTTCTTTTGCCATTGCGAGGATATATTGTGTGTGTGTGCACGAAGATTACTGATAAAGAGCATCTGTTCAATAGTAACATCCTATTTTGTCTCCCCTGTTCACTGTGCAGCATTGTATTAAAGTCCTATTGATTGTCACCCTTCCCTCCAGCTTCTGATATGGTTATGATGTCAATAGCCGTATTTAAGAACAGGCGTCATCATTTCATTCCTTAGCCTCAACATGTATCATTGCTTCACTCTCCTCTGTTTCGCCATCAGTGCATTCTGCCAATTCCCTGTGGCTTCTTGATTGAGTATTCCCAACTTCTGTCCTTCCCTTCACTTCAAGACCCAGGATTTGTCAACTTTGCAGCTGTTGGGTCCATCACGAACACCACAAACACCAGCATGTCTTGGTTGAAGGCATTCTCCAATAACTATTGGTCTTGCTCATCTTTAGATTTAAAAATCTTGTATCACCCTCTTGATACTAAATCCAGCAACATGGATTTCAGAACAGTTTAAGAGAAGTTTGACCTTCCTGCACGAGCACCCTCTCTTCCAAAATGTGTTCTGTTTCTCATAATCTTTATACCTCTTTTTTTCCCACTGAATTACTCGAACATGTATTTTAACTTTGCCTCTTCAATAACCTTCTTGTCTTGTTTTCTGCATCCTGGGAGCAGTTTCAAGAATACCAAGATGTGGAACCCCTTTTCAGCCTCTCATGCAGTCCACTACAATTTTGCTTCTGTAGTTCCTAGTTTACTTTTTCCTGTAACACAGAACCAAGAACAATGACCACAACCCCTAGATTTCTACAAACCTCTTCAGATTCTTGTAGTCCTATTGTTTTGCACTCACAGCCATGTCACTGTGTGTTTCTCTGTGAGATTACAAACCAAACCAGATGTCTAAGAGCAGTTGCAGTCAACCCGCTCCTTTCTCATGGGTTCCCCAGGTCAGCAGGGATATCCTTTGTACAGAAGGACACACAGTCATCTTTCGAGCAGGACCAGCCACCACTTCCTCTTCCACCAGATCTATATTTCCATGTCACAAGACAAGGACTTCTGACTTGGAAAAGGGACTTTTCTACAATACGTTGGAAAAACTCCTTTATTCCTAGTATTATGTCTGCATTTACTTTGCTCGAATCACAGAATAGTAGGGGTGGGAAAGGACCTCTGGAGGTCAACCAGTCCAAATCCTTGCCAGAACAGGGTCATCCAAGAACAGATTGGACAGGAATGCATCCAGGTAGGTTTGAATATCTCCAGAGAAGACTCCACACCCTCTCTATGCAGCCTGTCCCAGAGCTCTACCACCCTCAAAATGAAGTTGTTCTTCATGTTGGGATGGAATTTCCTTTGTTCCAGCTTCTGCCTGTTGCCCCTTGTCCTGTCACCAGGCACCAAGAAGAGCCTGACCACACCTGTTTGACACCTGCCCTTTAGATAATGAAGAGACCCCTCTCAGTCTTCTCTTCTCCAGGCTGAAGGCCTACATCTTCTTCATCCCTCGATGTAGGAGGGAAAGTGGTTGCTTTGTTTTCTTGTAGCTGCACTAATCTGTTGACTTTCTTGTTGACAGTTTGTCCTTTCAGTGTCACCCAAAGCTGAACTTGCCACACCGTCAACCTTCGTTCCCTCTCTTTGCCAGCTCACCCGGTTCAAAGGCTTTGCTCACTGGCTCTGCAGAAGGACCCAGAGCCTCGGGTGAGACTGTAATGAACAGTTGCAAGGAAGAAAGCAGAACATGTTCTTCTAGATGCTTGTAGACTACCTAAAATACATTTCTGAAAATTCTTTTACTTCTCAGGCACACAAGTATACTTGAACAAAACCAGAGTAGAAATTGGTGTTGGGGTGGCTGAAAGAGAAGGAAAATAACTACTTTTGAGCGTACTTTCATGCCTTTTCTTCTCTTCTAGGAATGCTTGCCAAATACTAGATAGCATGAGGTGGAGGTAGAGAAGAGAGTATATAAATACAGGAGTGTAGGATTCGATTGTCAAAATTCAGCCATGTAACACCATTTAAAATTCCTTATCTCTTGTCTAGCCTCCGGATCCAAAGGCATTTTAAAACACAGTTGATAATTTGAGTTGCTATGGACATGGAAACATCTGTAGTTGTAAAAACATATCTTCCATCTTCTCCTACATTAAGTATTTCAAACCTTTATAAACTTCTTTACAGTTTGGGTGATCTCTACCGTTGGGGCTTTTTTCTTACTGTACTTTCTTGCTGTCGGGACTTTCTTTTATCCTCCACTTTTTGTCTCCTTTGATGTCAGTCTCAGTAAACTGTTTCATCTTTCTGTCATAAAGTTCAGATTTAGGTAAATGCTCACGGCGGTACATAATCTAGGCCAACTGCTGATGAGCTAAGAATATCATGTTGTTTTACATTTTCTCTTCTTTGGCTGCTGGGCACCAGTCATTTGTTTGACTGCACTGCGAAGCTGTCTCTCACATTTTAGAATTGGGAGGTTTTCTGGGGGGAGTACCCGCAAAACAAAGAGTTTGAGGATCAATAATGTGAATTAATAAAGCTAAATATAGTAAATATTACCGGTGATTATTTTCTCTGGCTTGTGAATTTACTACCCACCCTTTTATTTCACCAAAAAGATTAAACAATAAGAAAGAGTATGACTGTTTATAAACAGATGTCATCGATTCTTTTTATCTAGATGAGATGAATTAAGCAGATAAGCTTTTCTCCCCCTTCGCGTGTCACGCTATTGCTGAATGGGCTTTGTCTTCCTTTCTCCTTTTGCCTTTGTGTATTCCTGCTGTACATACAATCCCCACGGAGAAAATTGATAAATTGGTTGTTAACATAAAGTCATTTGTGGAGCTGAATGTGGTTAGATATAGGTCTTTTCAACATGTAGGAAGAATTTAATTAAAACGAAATTAAATTCTAAATTAAATTCAAGTAATAAATGGATGTTATCCAATATAGTAAGCTATTCTCATAAGAAATTAACACTGTCCAGTAAACTGATTTTAGGTCTTGAGGCTAGGTTTTCTGGAGAATAACTGTATGACTATATAATAAAGGAAACTAAGTTTAGGAGGTTTTAGATGCCTTTCTTTCAGGAATGTAAAGTGCCGCAATATACCTACTATTAATTAGAAAAAATCTTCTCCCAAATTCTCAAGGACTGCTAAAATTCATTATTTGTTGTAAAGCAAATTGGATTAAGAATTGTAGCTGTAGAGAAAACCACTGTCCATACAAGTGGACAGCTCAATGTGTAATCCATGTACAGGGTATGTGCTTCTTACAGACATCCCGTTATAGGTATTTCCAGTCATTATTTCATTTGGAACTAGCTAGTAGTCTAAAAGCTATGAAATATGAAGAATACGTAACCTACTACATGTATTTTACATCTTTTTTACTGCTAAAATGGCTTGGAGAGGTTGGATTCTATCACTGTTATGAGTAATGTAGAAAACAGTAACTGCATTATTTCAGGGTGGAAAAAAATATTAAATTTTAGTCTTTACATACGTGAGAATTAGGGAATAAAGATGGCCAAACAATGCATTTTCTTGAGATGGTTCTATCTGCACTGAAATCAGTTACGGGTGCTGGGGTTAGAAGAACGGCAGACCTTCATTTGAAACCAGCTTGCTGAAGTGCTGCAAATGCATTTATCTGCTCTAATCTGGAAGTAATCCAATTACTGCATGCTAGCTTTCTTCTGCAAGTAAAGAGTTATTTACGCAGCGTTATTTTACCCTTCAGAAAGGAGTGGAAATAGCGTTAGAAGGAAAATTATATTATGCATTTGTGTTTATTATCACCCGCCTGCTTTCCTTCAGTTCCGACTGCAATGTGGAAGTTTGTAGGAGGTAGGATCTTTAACTTAGATTTATTTCCTCGGTGCAGTGGAGTTTAAATTGCTACTTTGGCTTGTTTGTTTTTTGGATGAATGATAACGGGACAGGGAGTCTCATGCCTGGCATATTTTAAGCCGTATTTTGTGCTATGGAAAACACGTTCTATTCGCATCTTTACGTTTCTACTGTGGGAATTGTGCATAGAACACAGTAACAGATCATGATCTAAACAACACAAAGGATTACAGAAGAAAAAAAAAGACTAGGAAAATTAGCTGGATTAGGTATCATGGAATCAATCTCAGTCAGGGAATTGTCAGAGTTGGAAGGCATCTCTAAGGATCATCCAGTCCAACTCCCCTGCTACAGCAGGATTGCCCAGAGCACATCACTCAGGGCTGCATCCAGGTGGGGCTTGAAGGTCTCCAGAGAAGGGGACTCCACACCCTCCCTGGGCAGCCTCTGCCAGGGCTCTGCCACCCCCACCACAAAGAAGTATTTCCTCTTATTATAATGGAACTTCCCGTGTCCCAGCTTGTGCTCGTTGCCCCTCGTCCTGTCACTGGGAACCACTGAGAAGAGTCCAGCTCCATCCTCTTTCAACCCACCCTTCAAATACTTGTGGGCATGAAGAAGGTCTCCCCTCAGCCTTCTTTTCTTCAGGCTAAAGAGTCCCAGCTCTCTCAGACTTTCCTCATTAGGGACATGCTCTAATCCCTTAATCATCCCAAACATACTGTTTTTTTAACCTTCTGTTTCTTAACCTTCGAGTATTTTATAGCAATTGAGAAATTGAGAAATTTGGGTAGTCTTCCTCATGTTAGCTAATACATGTTAGGAATGCATTCAGCTCTGTGGGAAACCTTTTAATATATTGAAGAAATAATAGTCAAAATGTATGTGTGCTTGCCTAAGTAGTTCTCTGCAGAAATATATTCTCTCTCTTGATAAGCATATATGTAAAAATTTTGGTTTTTTAATGAATAGATATTTAGTATTGTGCCCTGAGGGATCAAAGCTGGGCTGTTAGACACTAAGATTAGATGAATTAAAATCAGGGTCTTCCACATCCCATGTTTAATGTCCAAAAATCTTGAAAATTATATGAAATCACGGAGCCACCCCTCTGAACAGACAGAAATTTTCTAGTTCTAAGGGCTGTGACTAGTTTAACTAATGACTGTTAAAATAAGGAAAATGCAGAATGAAAATATTACCAAAACTACACCACAACGATGTGTTCCTACTAGAAAGAGGCTAGAGGGTCCTGTGGAATGCAAAGGTGCTTGCAAAATGCAAATGCAATTAAATGCAAAAGTCATGGTTCTCAAGCCTTCTCCCCTGCTAAACGAGAAGCTAAAAGAAGTAAAATAAATACTCAGTGTTAGGTGATGTGAATGCTTACTTCCTCCAAAACACATTTTGTAGACATTTTGCAGTCTTTACTGCATCTTTTTCTTCCAATTCATTATGTTTTTTTTTTTTTCCTGTAAGAGGCAACTAGAATTGTGAAAACTGCAGGCTCTTTCTCTTCATTGAGTAGTCCACGGAATCTGCTCACTTTAGAATATTTACCAAAGGTAACTTCAGAGAATCAGTATCGGTCATCCAAAGACCAGACTGAGTTTAACTGATCTCTTCACGGGAGTGGTTTGAAAGATTCTATTCAGCTTCAGAGGACTTTGCAGCAGTTTATAATGCCAGTCAGGAAAACAAACCCAACAGACCCAAATTTTGGTTTTGCTAGAAAATCTACTTTTGGGATGCAATTGTGACAGTGATCTGCTTTAATCTGTGATAAACAATGCCAGCTCTATGTTTATGACCTAGGGGCTGATACTGTATTTCACTTGAACAATAGTCTGACTACAAAGTGTACTGTTTTTCTTCTGCTAAATACAAAATAGGCACATTTCAGTTGTGTGTGTCAGAATGAAGGCCATAATTAACTTTTAAACCTCAAAATTGATTGCTGCGGGGTTTTGGCAGCTACAAGTTTTGCGGACTTCGTAGGAAGACATGATGTCTGTAGTCCTTTTTGTTGGTAGATGTTTTAATGTGTTGATGTCTTCGTGTTGCTAGTCCTGCATTCCAGCTGTAAGATACTTCTTCCTTGTCCAAGTATTTAACAGAAAAAGGTTTTCCAAAGAAAGGGATAGTTTTAAGAGAGACTGATTTGCCATAATGATAGATTTATTTCCATGTAAGCTCAGGAAATTATGCTTATGCTGGTAAAAAATGGAAGTGCATGTGCATCTTAAAGTGATAAAAGAGAAAAAAAAGAAATATCTTTGAATGTTATTATTGTTTTTAATTCATTGTGTTCACTGCTTAGTGGTGCAACCTCTCCTGATTGCAAACACGACCCTTAAACGAAGATCCCTTACAACCTACACCTGAATACTAAGCTTGAAAAGTGGTCTCTAAAAGATGAGAAAAGAACTACCTTGTAACCAGAATGAACCTCAAATGAACCTTCATTAAGAATATTAAGCCGGCTCCTAATAGACACAGGTATTGATCTAATTAACAGGAAGTGCAGAGCTGAACGGAAAGGTCCAGTAGAATAAATCCCTTGTTGTTGACACAACCTTGGCACAGAATTTAAGCAATGGTAAAATTCTCAATAATATCTCTGGTCTGTTCTCCCCACCCCCATCCTCGACTATTCTCAGTGATGGATGGGAAGAGCCTTTCAGGGTACATATGGCACACTGTGCTTTCACTGCAAAGAATAATTTAGCAGAAAAACATATTAAAAAATTATGGCTTTTAGGTTGCTTTATATTATGAAAATTAGAAGGATAATAATAATAATAACAACAACAACAATAATAATAGTGTTGTTATTATTATTATTATTGAATTTTTATTATTTGACATTACTTAACACTTTCTGAGTGACTGAAGCTGTAGCAGGCCAATAATATTTCCAAAAGCCAGACTGTAATTGTACACGCCAGTCTCCTTTGTAACTCAGAGCTAGGTCGAAAGTTTTGAAGGCTGATGATTGCGCTAAGGTGAGAAGGGCTCAAGCTTTTTCTCACTTAAGCAGATTTGATCCTGAATTTTGAACAGCTTAGGAAAAGGAATTAAGGAAAAAAAAAAGTGTAAGTATTTGCATCTTTACATTTTACAGGTTTCTGTGTGCTGTATTAACTGAACTAAACTTGTTACACTTATCACATTAAACAGCAACCTGGACTGCAGTAGCTTAATCAAAGTAAAACCAAAATTGGTCTGGGCACAGCTTCAACAGCAAATAGGGAGGAAATTTTTAATAAAGAAAAGAGAAAATTTAAGCACGTATCTTTGAGTATTTGAGGAGTATTTGAGATGATATTACCAGGTCTTCTTTTGATGGAGCCATGGAGATTGTAGTTTTAAAGCACACATTTACATTTTTCCCCTCAGTAAGTTGTGTAATTAGAGTAGTAGGCCAGCTGAGTTATTTCAAGTTTTACCAAGTCTGTTTTCATTAGGTGAGCAGGAAAATTAAATGCAAGTGGCCACCAATTTTATAACATTCCAGAACAGCCTTAAGATTTTCATAAAATCATATTTTATTCTTTTTATTTTTGAAACTACTTGCTAGTTCTTGAGAGAAGCTGAATGTAAAATGTATTTTTTTCCTGCACTGTAAGTATAAAAGAAGGAGAAAATGGCTAGCTTTTTGCACTCGTGTAAATCATAGCAATGCCACCCATTTCAGTGAAATTGCACTAGTTCTGCTAAAGAGAACATTTGAGCAAACAGCTTATTCATCTCGCAGCCAATATGCATTTTGTTCATCTATTGGCCACTGTAAGGAATGGAAGACTATAATATACTACTTATCATGTACTGCTACACTCCCATCCGTATTGATTGATGACTCTTTATATTCTTACAAGGCAGAGGATTAAACAGCATTATTTTTTAAAACCGTTACTTTTGTGATAAGAAGAAGGTGAAATGTGCATTTACTGGTTTTCATTTCTTGGCTCTCACGTTCGTATTTAGTTTTCTCATTTTATATACAGTTTCAAAGGAGTAATTTATGCTACAGATGGAAGATCATAGAATCATACAATTGTCTAGGTTGGAAGGGACATTTAAGATCATCTAGTTTAACCATCAACCTAATTCTGATAAAAAAACATCACTAAACCATGTCTCTAAGCACTATGTCAACCTGTCTTTTTAATACCTCCAGGGATGGTGCCTCAGCCACTTCCTTGGACAGCCCATTCCAAGGCTTCAGAACCCTGTCAGTGTGAATGTTTTTCCCAATACCAAATCAAAACCTCCCCTGGTTTTCTCTTGTCCCATTGCCTGTGACTTGGGAGAAGAGACCGGCCACACACACCCCTTCCCAGCTACACCCTCCTTTCAGGGAGTTGTAGAGAGTGATAAGGTCTCCCCTCAGCCTCTTTTTCTCTAGTTTTAAAACTTTATATGTCATTTACATGACTATAAGGTGTAGGTACCAATACTGCAAAGTACTTGCATTTTATATACCCACACTCACACATATAGATACACTCTAGAACACAGTGGACGGGAGGGACAGCCACAGACATGAGGAATGTGTATAGAACTCTGGAATTTGGATGTTAATGAGAACAAATGGTTTTCAGGGGATACACAAAAGTAAATCCAAAGTCTGTAAGCCTGTAAAAAATGCTTTCACAGATTTTGAGAATTGTTACTTACAACAGAATGTAATTCCATCTCTTAGTCCAAGTGCGATTTGCTCAGAAAAATATATTATGAAAATCTTGAGCCTAATTGCCATAGGTAGATAAGACCCATCGCCTCTTTTTGTTACTCAAACTTATATGTGAACTCACAAAAAATTGGAATAAAACACTGAAATGGTGTATGATAATGAACTTCTCTTGTTCTGTCAAACCACCTGCGTTTCTGATTATCTGTACCCAAAAGTTTCAGGGATAACCATTGCAACTGCATGTTCTAATTAGATACTGTACTTGTGCATGTTTTATTTTTAACTTTGACTCCAGAGTGAATAGTAAAAAAAAGGTCACATAACAGTTTATGAGAAAATATTTTAAAATTAATATAAAATAATAAAAAAAATAAAGAGATTTGCCTTATTGTAGTTCCCAATCTACACTTTCTTTAGGATAGATTTTATAGATTTAATGTTGCTGCCTTTCTGTAGATATTTCCTCGAAGTTGTATACGCTCAATATTCCTAGAATTTTTATTCAGAATAGATTTGGGATGTAAAAAAAGTATATAATCCCTCCCCCCCCCAAAAAAAAATAAAGCCCAAAACCAAAGAAGATGCCAAGTTTCCTGTATTTTTATGTATATTTTTGGCCATTCCACCACTCCACACTGCTGTTGGGTAATAGTGATAATAATTACGATAGCACATTTGCAATCATTTTTAATTTATTCATAGCTAGACATTGCTATCCACAAAGAAAGCTTTCATGTCTAATGAACACAGTTTGTTTAGTCCCCCTTAGCAAATCTCATTTCAATAGCCTATGAAAGTTAAGAATGTTTTCTCCATTATTTTAGGAAAAATGGGAAAACATCTCTAAAATAAATATGAATTGTAGAATTCCTTTCTAAAAATGTTGATTCTTCTATCTTGCCTGCATTTCAGACTATATCCAGTGAGAAAATTAATTGTCAGTAAAAGACTAGACGTTCTGTCTTTACAGCAATCTTAATACACAGAAAAACTCATAACAGAATTTTCAAGGCTTTTTTTCTGAACTGCTAAAATTGCTTTGAGTCACCTCCCTGGGTGGTGCTGAATCAGTGTAAATACCATAAATAGATAGTTATTTTTGCTGCTTGTTGAAAATATATAACGCAACTTCTGTTTGATCCATAATTCCTGTAGTTCATGAAAGGGAGGGTGGCAAGATTCAAGTTTCCTCTCAGGTTCTCATGGATGTACTGACCTTGGGGAAGTCTTTGAAGATTACTCATCTGTAAAATGATTTGAATTTTCCTAGGGAAGTAAAAAATACAGGATTCAGGGGGATACTCGTCAGTGGGACCTGTGGTACCCCCTGCCAGTTTCCACTTCAGTGGTGGGTGGGTGCTTTACAGAGCTCACCTGATTATTTTATGTTAATAAGCACATCCTACCACTCAAATCCACCTCTTCCTTCACATTAGAATCACAGAAAGTCCCAGGCTGGAAGGGGACACAATTCAGAGCAGGACCAACCTCAAAGTTTGGTCAAGTAGCGCACGGTCTATCCCAGTACAGTTTGAGCATCTCCAAGGCTGGAGGTGGCAGAGTCTATCAGGCACCCTGTTCATTCCCTGCTGAAGGACCTTTATGGGTGTGTTTTGTTTCCTTTTATCTGGTCCGAATTCCTCTTCATCTTGAGTTGCAGAAGCTGAATTTCTGGATATTAATTTCAAGTTGCTTTCCTGAATTTTTAAGTAAAGGTGCTGAGTGGCTTTTCATTTCAAATCTCATAAAATATGATACTCTTCCCTATTAAAAGTGGCATTATTGCAGTATTTGCTTCTTAGATTTTATCCTGTGTTTTCCAGATATTATTTGACATTCCTGATTGAAAAATATTGCTTCTTATCTTGGTGCTTTCCAGTTAATCTTGTTTCTTTAAATCGTAACTCAGAGACCCTTCACTCTTCATGTAACACACTGGTGGCAATTTTACACTGATCATAAAATAAATTCTGAGGGCAAGATCATGCATATGTATGAGGGGAAAACAAAATTATATATTAAAAAACCACTCTTAAGGGTTATGTTAGCGTGGTCTTTTCCAGTAAGCGTTGTCCATAGAGAAGTAACCTCTACATCAGGCAGAAATAAGTTCTGAGAGAAAAAAATGAGAGCTATATCTGCTTGTGAACGATCAAATTCACCCACTGGAAAATGAAGAGGAATGAATGTGAATGCTCTGTTTATGATCTGGGAAGACATCTGGATTTCTTCTGGTGTTATTTTTACTGCTCCGTTTATTTATCAGAAATACTGTTGGCCAAGCTTGAGCCTTAGCATACTATATATAATCATAATGTATATAAACATAATGTATGTAAACATAATATATATAAACATGATAACTTTATAGATACCAGCTGCTTCTTAAGCAACACTAATTCCTCATGTCTTAGAAGCTGATTTTCCACTTTTCTAAGCAAGGCTGAGACTTTCCAGTTAGAATCAGTGGGTCCTGAGTTTTCCATAACACCTGAGCTGGGAGAGGCAGGAACATTCCTGGTGGAGGGAGCCCAAACTGGCTCTGCAGGAGGTGCTACAGTGACCAGTTTGTCTCGTCAACAAGAGTAGAACCTTTATGACCACAAAAGCACTGAGAAGGAAAACCAAAAGAGATTCAACGGTGTTGCCAAAGTGAAACAGAATCACAGAATCACAGAATCACAGAATCTTAGTGGTTGGAAGGGACCTTTGAGATCATCGAGTCCAACCACATGAAAAAAAAAAAAAAA